>NW_018925145.1:0-22149 GCF_002207925.1 Prunus avium | reverse complement strand
TTTGGATCTGAAGGTGTATCCTCCACCATCCCAGTTGGAGGTCCAAGGAAACTCTCACAGACTTCTCGTAAGCGAGACTCATCTGCTTCTCTGAAATCAGTGTAAACGTAAAGTTATAATGTATAATGTTACAGAGACTAAAGTTAAAATGCATCAAAGTTTAGGATTGCTAAAGATCGTAAACATCATAAAAAAAATACATATATACATACATACATACATACATACACACAAATTATATATATATATATATATACACACACAAAGTCACAAATTTATACACATATTTTCAACCTTTAGATTAAAGCAGTTTTAATGGCTAAGATTGCATTTGAAAAAAAGGTCAATACCCACAACTATATGATTAATTTTCCTTGGAAATAAGCCATTCTCTCGCCCCTCTCCTCACAAATTTCAACGAGAAACCTTGTTTAATTTAATATGTTCTCAAAAGAAATAGTTTTATAAAAAGCATTTGTCAGTATTTTCATTTGAGCTGGAGTATGATGTGAAGTGAACAACCATGGATTTCTTTCTTCAAAGGATGAGTTTTCATACCCGTTTCTTTTTTGACCTGCAAGAAAAAGTTAGCTAAATAGAAATCATTTGGGAGCATCTTCTCAATCTACTGACCTAGCTATTACCCAAATATACATAAAGTTCTACAGACTTTTCTTATCAAGTTAAAATCTTGTTTCTAATCTGGATTTGGAAGATAAGGATAACTTCTTCAATTTAATTTCTTTTCTTTTCTTTTTAAAGTCGAAAAGAAACTTATATTACAAATTTATTTATTTATTTATATCAAAGATAAGGATAACTTTTTCAATTTAATTAATCACCTCCCTCCTGTGTTTTCTGTTTTTATTTTATTTTATAATAAAATCCTTCTTCTTCTCCTTAATTTCTTCCCTGTAAAATATTTTCTTGTGCCATTCTAGAAATGATGAAGTAATACACAGATGACATACACCCAAAACTGCAGACTTTCAATTTTCATTTTCCTCCTTAATATCTTTGTAATCCATCAGACTATTAACAAATATATTTTGGATTTGTCTTAGTTCCTGCAAGATATATCTACAGTCTGATTATCTAAGGCATGGCAATCCTCTTTGGTGTGTTGTGCCAATTTTTTCAAATGATGCATGAGGAGAAGGCAGGACAGGGTTGGGTCTTGTATTTATTTTATTTCTTTTCGTTTCTTCGAAAGTGGTTCCTCTTTCAATCTTTCTTCTCCTGAAGTTTGGCCATAGTATTGTGATTGTGAATTCTTCTAATGTCTTTCTCTTTTTCTGATAACTTTCATAACACAAAAGATAAGGCAAAAAAAAATTATTGGAAGTGTATATGTGGGTGGGTGAGACCACCATCTACCTCATTGTTTTTCCAGAATACAACAAGGATTTTCGCAGAAACAATAAAGGAAGAAGAAGGGTCTTGTTTTTGTCACAAAAGAAGAAAAGGTTTTAAAGGGAGAGAAAAGGGGGGGGAGGAAAGAGAGATAAAAAAGAAGCTGAAAAAGCTATTAAATATTGACATTCCTGAAAAGGGAAGATACAAGGTGTAACAGTGAAAAAGTTATACTAGCATTCATCTCCACCGTTGAAAGTGGTTAGATCTAAAGGTCTTAAAAGTGTGTCAAAATTTGTGTTAAAAATGTGCGTCCCTGATCCTGACCCTATATATATATGACATCTTAAGAATAGACTTTTAGAACCCCCCAGGCGTCAAAATCCACTGCAAATGACAAAAAAAAAAAGTAATAAAGAAGCTCTAGTAAACGAGAATAAGAAGGGTATTTCAGATTTAAGGCTGTATCAACACATCTATCTCTTAGTTATACACTGCTGACAACATTGGTGCGTGAACATGCACGAAATTTCAAACAACAAGAGGGGCAAAGAGAAGGAGAGACAGGGGATGAAAGAATGTCTAACAAGCATTCAATTCTAACACACTTAGTGTCAAACTTGTAAAACAAATTGCACACCTTATGTTTTCTTCTGTAGAAGATATTGATGAATCAAATAAAGGGTAAAAGACGATGCCACCAACAAAAAAAAGCAGAAGCAGAGCATGCTAGTTGAAGTCAAAGAGAAGCACCACCAATGAACATTATAATAATGAAAGAGTTTAACAACATTACTAGCAACGTGTTATGTATGTGAATAGAGCAACTCAGAGAAAAAGAGGAGGAAAAGAGGAGCAGCATGAGTGCAAGGAAGGACACCTAGGTATATTTACTAATATATGCACAAGGGAGGCAAAAATAAATACCTCGCAAGGAAGCGTATGTATGAAAGAAGGCATTGACGATAGTCTTTAGGGGACTTTAAAGCCAGTGAAGAAGCCAACTGAGCTTCCAAATGAGCACGTGTCTGCACTCCATCATCAGTCACCCTATAAGAAAATACAACTGGATCAATTCCAAGAGCAAGATACTAAACTGCAATGCGTCGGTCAGTACATATTAATATTATCTGAACAATTCCGCAATTTTAGTACACACCTGCTCCAACCTGGCTTCCTGGCCACATATTTCCGAACATCAACCTGCAAAGCTGCCAGCTCACCACTCTGAGTTGAACCCGAATGCCAGGAGCTTGAAAAATTTGACCCAGGAAAGCAGTCATCTGCAACCCTAAGCCAGCACATCAGGCCCATGTCAAAGAGGAAGGCATGGCGAGTGGCAAGAACAACAAGAGGAGAACCAGATCTTGATAGCTTTGCTGATATAACTTTGATCACACCTGGAAAGCATGTATAAAAGCCAACAGCCACAGTGGACAGGACGTTAAGCACATCTAAACATAATGCCGACAAGAATGGGCTATGCCTATCAAGCAACTACAGTTGAAAAAGACACTCCATGTGTTGAAAAGACAAGTTCAATGTGGTACCTGCATCTTTTGCAGATGGGTTTGGGTTTGAAGCAACCAGAGATGCCAACGAATCATGAAGAAGACAGTTCCGCTTGAATAGATCCCACACATAAAAGGATCCTTTTCTTGTAACCAAAAACAACTTCCAGCACTCATCACAATCTATAAATATTGCTGCAGATCCTACCATCATAGTTGGCATAGCACGTCTCCCGCATTTTGTGTAAACCTACTCAAGGGAACCAAAAAGTTGACAGGTTATATATATCCAACCACTTAAAGCAAGCTTAGTGGTATTTTCATGTCTGCATATGACTATAATGAACATAAATGTCATAATGCTTGTCTTGACCACCGGGAGTGAAGTTGGTGCATAGACTAACTGAGTCATGCTAATTAAGAATAAAAATTGTTGTCCTTTGAGCAGTGGAAATATAATCCAATTTGGAAGCTCTCATTAAATAAATCCTTGAAAAATAAAATACGCTTAAAATAGCATATCAAGTATCTGCATCTCTTTAACCTTCATTTTTTAAACTCACTCTCTTCTTCCCCTACAACGAATCACATATCAAACCAAGAGCTTAAGCCAGTCAATGATGGCAAAACCTTCAGTTTTAAGCATTTTGAATAGGCTTTAAAGGGAAGGGAGAAAAAAATCGAAGTTCTGAACCTATTAACTATATTAGCATCTTTCTTCAGCTACAACAATCACTTAAATATCAAATGCTGCAAACGCAATAGAATGCTTTGACTTCAATGGTGATTCACAGAAAAAACATTTATTAGATGTTTGCAATTGTATAATAAGATGTTGTGAAGTGCAACCACCAAGGAATATTATGCAGAATTTAACTTATTTTGAAATATATCTGTTATGAACAGTTTAAACATGGGAAAAAATGAAGAAAAAACAAAAATTAATGAGTACATATGCGTGAAAGAGATATATACTAACCTGTATGCATCCATCCTCACAGCCAACAGCCCAGAAGTTTGCATTTCCAGCTAAAACAGTGACTTTCCCAGATATCCTATCCGACCAAAGAGTTTGCAACCCCCTTGTGCAAGTAATTTCTGTTTCTTTCATGATAAATGTATTTCCTATGCCAACAATGTCGTTTGCAGCTTGTTCTCGGGGTTGAGCTTCCAAGCAAATTGGTACAGTATCTTCCCCTTCTTTCTTATCGAACACCCTAATTGAAAGAGTGGAACAAGAAGCGCCTAGCGAACTAGAAGCCTTGGCATTTCCTGACTGCTCCACAGTTATGCTTTCATCCCTGCCTGTGGATGCGGTAACCTTCTCAATAACTAGGCTTTTGGTAATCATAGCTCTAGCAGTGACCCCATGTCCCTCCTTTATTTCAGTGCTCCTACCAAGTGTTCCCCTAACAGAACTGTCTCTAATGCCACTATCAGCAGCGGCTAACCCATTATCATCATTTTTTTTATCAGAATGCATAGGAGGGAAGTCAAGAGCCTGCGACTGAGCCCCAACAGATATATTTTCCTGCTGGAGAGGCACCCCAACAGCTTCTGGAATAATCCTCTTTCTACCATCAGGCCGTCTATATTCCCTCTGCTTCACAGGACTAGAAATTCTGGCAGACAATGAAGCCTTATTTAAACCATCAACAGAAGTTTTTGTTGCAACCCTTGCATCAACAGAAGGTTTTACAACTGTCTGGTTTTGCTGATCCAGAACCACTTTTTTGCTTGGGGCTTGCTTGGCAGAGGCTGCTTCAAGCAATAACTGTGCTGGGCTTTCTGCTAAATTTGCTTGCCGACCTCTAACATCACCATAACGATTTCTCTTCAATTCATCCAGTTCAGCATCAGTTAACCTATTGCCAAGCTCTTTCACCTCAAAATGGAAAGTAGCCACTGACCCATCCAAAGAACATGCAAAAAGTGAATAACCATCAGGGCTCCTGTTTCCATAAGAAGAAAAATAACATTACAGAACAGAATAACACACACACACAAAAAAAAATTTGCTATATCAAAATGAAAAAGAATATGCAGACAACCTAATGGTAAATCATTTTTCTGGAAATGGCAACCATACCAGGATAAATCCACAACACTTTGAGTAAAGAAATGCTTTGCTACAAAGAGAGGGCGGGGACTTGCAGTTGTCCAGACAGTTATGGTTCTATCCTGACTCCCAATTGCAATGACATTATAAGGTTGTGGTTCTTTCTCTTTCCCACCCATCTTTGAAGCCCCATTAGTCCACCCCACAGGTGCTGCTTTTTCCTGAGCATTGGAAATATTCCTCCTAAACATTGAATGATTAAACTTCACTACGATCACGGGGGCATTATGTCCTAAGAAGTCAAATGTGGCAGACCATTCCCCTCTCTCTAGGACAGGTGCAGAATGCCTTGGTTTCTGGAACCCGTGAGTGGTAGTAATGAAGTGGCCACAAGGGGACCATCCCAGCCGCCTGAAAAAGGTAGATCCAAGCTGAAACAACAAACACTTGTTAGACAATGATATTGGAACCTGTATAGAGACAAACTTACACGATTGACATACTGATTTTGCCCAGTGGCCGTCTGTCCTGTGAGCAAGACTCCAGTCGCTTGTTCGCCAAATAATTACAGTCTTATCATCTGATTGACTTGCTATAAATGAACCAATTGGATCCCAAGTAACTCCTTTAACCAGGCTAGAGTGACCCCTTAGAACAGCAGTGCAAATACCATTGCTCATATTCCAGATGTGTATAGTGTTATCTAAACTTCCACTGGCCAACATCGAGTCATCTGGAGACCAATTAAGATCCACCTACTTTAAGCATGGAAAAAAAAGCACCTCAGTAAGACAATACCCACCAGGAACTATACAATTCCATAGCATTTATTTAGGAGAATATAAATAAAAAACGACTAAATTAGGCCCATTTTTTTCCTTTGTAAAGGCAGCTGAAGAAAAAAAACCATACATTATGTGACTCTTCCAGTAACTTCAAAAAACAAATTTACTGCAGGTCAAAGTAATCCCAAAAGCCAGATGACTTGACTTTTTGAAAACAAAAGGTGGATCATAGTCATGAAGCAAAACACACTCCATTCGAAAAACTATAGAAAGAAGGAATTTATTGCAGGTGGTCCAGCTATCGAAATGGTAAAAGTAATTTCATTACCACATCTGCAGTATGCCCTCTCAAAGTCATTGCAACTTTCCAATTCTCAACATCAGGGGGCTCCCCACTACCAAACTCAGTGGTTCCTGAACCAGGCTTCCTCTCATGAATTAGAATCACTTGATCATCAGATCCTGAAGCAACATACCTACCATGCTTAGCCCACCTAACACAGTTCACAGAGCCAAAGTGATCACGGAGAGTTGCAAGTAGCCTCTGGGATGATTCTTCATTTTCCAAATCCCTGCCAAGGGATTTCATGTTCCATACTCGCACCTGTAGTTGGCAAAGTAGGGACGAAGCAATCACTTCCACAGTATAACAAATGATGCCATGCAAAGTGATGCAACAAAGGCGACCATAAAATAAATATAAATGTGACTATGACCAGATGTGTCTAATGCAAATTGATGGAGATATATATATGTATGTATGTATTTGACTATCAGGAAAAATAAAAAACAGAGATTTACTACTTCCTGTTACAGATTGTGAGGAAAAAATAGAGTGATTTAGAGAGTGAATTTAAAATGACGTATTTGAATTCCACCCTATTTCAAATAGTAGATTCCATAACATTAATACTTTTAAATTGCACAATTTTTAATAAGAATTCAGATCCCTTGTAAACTCACAATCCAAACACAACAGTAGACACAAATTCCAACCTATGTCCATCAAATTTCCACCAACAAGGCAGATGATATAATTGAAGATTCTAAAAACTAAGCAATATAAATGTACTCTGGGGTTTTCTTTTCAAGGGTCTCTGAAAACTCAAATGTCCGGTCTGTTCAATATTTTCCCAACCAAACAAGGCAGAGGATACGATTGAAGATTATAACAACAAAGCAAAATAAATGTATTTTGGGGTTTTCTTTTCCCGTCTGTTTAATACTTTTCCAACCAAACAGAACAATAATGATGAGAAACAATACATAGTGAAGGGGAAAACTTGTAATGTTCCCCCCCATGAGTACAGGTTTCTGATCCTGATATATTGGAGGAAAAAAAACACAATTAATCTTTCTTTTTTTTTATGAATTCCTACATTTCCTAAGCAAGCAAACAGAGCACAAAGGAGGAGAGAAGTCGCACCTTGTGGTCACCCCCACCAGTGGCCAGCCTAAGTCCACCAGGCTGAACATCAATGGAGAAAATTTGCATTCCCTCGTGCCTAATCCAACTGGGCTTCTCTGCAATCATCTCTTCTACTTATTCGCAGAACCTACCTAACACAACAATTCCACCTTATAAGCTCCAAATTCATACTTTGGAGCAACAAAAAATCACAACTGCCCAATTAGCAAAAGACACATTTGAGTTAATGAACCAAAAAATAAGTCAATGAAAGGAAAAAGAAAAAAAAAACCTTTCTTACTTGAAATCCTACTAAAGGTGTATGCAAATTTAGGATTTTTGAACCAAGATAAGAACTAGATAAAGTATCTCAGAAAAGAAGAAAAAAAGGACATCTGAGCAAAAGATTATGCAAGATTCAAGGATTTGAAGCAGGAAAAACCTAGGTTAATGAAGCATAATAAGCAAAACCCTAGGATTTGGGCCAAAGGGGCAATAGAGAATAAGATCAAGGGGTAACTTCTTTATGCAAAATTGCAAACCAAGATGAAGTTTTTGCATCATAAAAACTATTTGTGTTAATTACAAATTAATTGCGTAGAAAAAAGAAAAAGAAAGAGAAAGACCAATTAACAACATACTTATTTATATGCTTTGCCACAACAAGTAGAAAAAAGAGCACAAAAAACACATTGTGTGGGATTCAAAATTTAATATATGATAGGAGTAGGTTTGTGGAAGCAGTTTCTTAGAGGGGAAGATATTAAACATGCAAGATACCGATCTCACTCCTATACACATAGGATTCTAAACTAATTTGAACCATGTCCTGTGCATGTGGGCAAGAAACTCTGGGCATCCATTTGACGCAGGAGAAACTTAAAACAAACTCAATTGTAAACAAACTTGAAACAACTTGAAGAAGCCTCAAAGAAGCTAAATTAATAACAGGGAAGTCCTCAGATTTCAAAATCCAGAGAAAAAATCTGTATGTAGGAACGTTGAATCCAAACTCCAAACTAACAAAATGAAGAACACCATCACAGGTTGAGCATAGGAAAATTAGCATTAAAAATCCATGAAGCATTGTATACAGAATCCACAATAACCCAAAACAAAAACAGAAAATTCAAACCCGCTTGAAAACCCTAGCTTGGAACTTTGAGTCTGACCTCAAAACTAATGTAATGCAGAGCACCATTGAGCATAAATCAATCAAATTACAAAACCCATGAACCTCCGTTTACAGAATTGCACAATCACTCCAAAAAAAGTAAATAAATAAATAAAACAGAAATCATACCGATATAAAAAAAACAAAAACAAAAAAAACTGAGAGGATTGAAAACCCTAAAATCAAAAAGATTTTGAAGAGACTGATTGCTTACCTTTATGTGAATGAAGACTCCGGAGTTGAGAGAGATTGAAGCTTGCGAGCTTGTGAGCTTGTGAGCTTGCGAGCTTGTGAGAGTGAGAAAGAAGTTAACTTGCGGGGTGAAAGCCCTTCCCTTTCCGTCCAGTAGAGAAACACGGGGGATAGGCTATGTCAGTTTGAAAGAGTACCAAGGGTATTACCGGTATTGTGAAAACCATTTTGCAAATCAACCGTCAGATATATCCAACGGCTTCAATAGGTCCAGACGAGAGAAGGGCTTCATATACGAAGCGAAATACTCAGAGCTCTCTAAGCTTCAACGTGCTGAAGCCTGAGACCATGCCTCATCAGGTTGAAGATTGAGAGCAGTACCAACCAACCAAGTAAGCCCCTTTTGTAATACTCCAAAGAATAAAAATAGCTGCAAAACTAAAGACAATTTCTTGATTTATTTCGTGGTTTCAAGCAGTTCTTCTTCTTCCTTCCCTTGAAATGATTAGCTCACTGTTCAGAGCAAGAAAACCCATCACCCAAATCGCCAAAGTAGTTCCCAAAAACCCACAACTTTCACAGAAACTCACTCCAATCCCACAATCAATCCAATCCCACCAAAACCCATGTGCCCAACTGCCCCATAGCCAAAACCCTTCAAGGGTTTTACAGAATTGTTCATTTTCAACACAGTCCTCAAAGTTTCCAGAGTATGAGATGCCCTCTGTCACTTGGGGTGTGGTCCAAGGCCGCAAAGAGAAGCTTGTCTCAAGGGTTATAATATGTGATTATTTAAAGAGCTTGGGCATAGTTCCTGATGAGTTAGAAAACTTAGAGCTACCCTCTACTGTTGACGTCATGAGGGAGAGAGTTGAGTTCCTTCAGAAACTAGGATTGTCCAGCGATGACATTAATGAGTACCCCTTGATGCTCGGATGTAGTGTGAGAAAAAATATGATACCTGTGTTGGCTTACTTGGAGAAAATTGGGATTCCAAGGTCGAAACTTGGTGAGTTTGTTAAAAATTACCCACAAGTATTACATGCTAGTGTGGTTGTTGAGCTTGTGCCGGTTGTTAAGTTCCTTCGCGGGCTTGATGTGGAGAAGGATGATATTGGCTATGTGTTGCAGAAGTATCCTGAGCTTCTCGGGTATAAACTTGAGGGGACAATGAGTACTTCAGTGGCATATCTTGTTAGCATTGGTGTTAATCCTAGGGATATAGGTCCGATGGTCACACAGTATCCTTACTTTTTGGGAATGAGAGTTGGGACTGTGATTAAGCCATTTGTTGATTTTTTGGTTTCCTTAGGCTTGCCAAAAAAGATTTTGGCTAGGATGTTGGAGAAGCGGGCATATTTGCTTGGTTATGATCTTGAGGAGACTGTTAAACCAAATGTGGACTGTTTGATTAGTTTTGGGATCCGGAGGGAAGTGCTTGCTTCGGTTGTTGCTCAATACCCCCAAATTCTTGGGCTGCCTTTAAAGGCCAAAATGTCCTCACAGCAGTATTTCTTTAGTTTGAAGCTTAAGATTGATCCTGAAGGATTTGCACGAGTGATAGAGAAGATGCCGCAGATTGTCAGCCTTCATCAACATGTGATAATGAAGCCAGTTGAGTTCCTTCTTGGAAGGGGAATACCTTCCGAGGATGTTGCCAAGATGATTGTAAAGTGTCCCCAGTTAATTGCATTGCGTGTTGAGCTCATGAAGAATAGCTTTTACTTCTTTAAGAGTGAAATGGGTAGGCCACTGAAAGAGCTTGTGGAATTTCCGGAATACTTCACTTACAGCTTGGAATCCAGGATAAAACCTAGGTACCAGAGGTTGCGAAGCAAGGAGATCAGGTGTTCTTTGAAATGGTTCCTGAACTGTAGTGATCAGAGGTTTGAGGAGAGGTTGCAAGGGGAGTATATTGAAACAGAGACTCCAGGTCCATTATTTTGTATGGGTGGAAAGTTAGAGCTGCCTGGAAATGAAATGGTGTCAGATGAGGACGATGAGAGTGATGACGAAGTACTTTATAGGCGCACTGTTTCACTGTAATGAATTTTGTTGACATCAGTAAAACAAATTTATCTTAAAATGTTATTCACGCTCATCCGTTTCTGTGTATGTTGTTTATGTTGATGTTTTTTATGTTATACATAGCTTGATTTTCTTTTTGTTGGTCATTTATATGCATCTTATGTAGTTCTTAGGATTGCTCAATGCAATGAAAGAAAAACCTGTTTGACCACCTTATTTGGTATTTTTGTTTTAAATTATTTTAATGTTTCTCAGTCCTTTATTGCCATGATATTGGTGTGAAATGTCCAAAAAAGAAAACAAAAAATACGAGTGGGTTACAGATTCATAAAGAAATAGTTATGGTGTTATGCAGCATAACTGGGATAGTAAGTGGAAGTAGTTGGTTCAATCACCTGAAATGACTAGCTTTACATTTGATTGGTCAGATTCGGATGTATAAAATCAACCAGTATTTTTTGCCATCCAACATACTGACTGAGACAGTGCCACTGTCGGGTGTGATGAATTTTGATTGATTCTCATTGGTTATTTAATTTACATTGCATTTTTCTGGTGTGAACAACAGGTTTGCATGAATGTCTAAATTGACTAAAGTTTTTGTCCAAGTAGTGTAGGATCAAGTTTTCTAAGCTAAGTTAGTCATGGCTGGCATATTCATTTTATTTTTATTTTTTCATCCTTTTTGCACCTTGAAGTACTGTTTCAACAACATAGAATGTTAGACCTTGAGCGCAGGTAAATGTGAATCGAGACTGGCAAACTCTCTCTCTCTCTCTCACTCTCTCTCTCTCTCATTTATTTGGGAAAATGCATTACTCTGGGTTCGCTGGCAGCAAAGATGTACTGTCATTACATAGAAGCATGGTGATGTAGTGTAGAGTTCTGTTTGTCTGATAATGCTATCTAAGTGTACATCCCAGGAATGGAGGCATTACAGATAACAGCATAAGAAGCAAGCGTCTTCAGAAATCAAATTTGGAGGTTTCCTTCTTTTTTTTTCTCAGTTAGTATATGTTGATCTTTAGATGTGCCTTTTTCGGTATTTGAAGATTATTTGATTTGGCTTGTGTTGTGAAATACATATAATCATCAGATCATGTGAACTTATTTATCTTTCCCTGCCTAACAAATTTTAGGTAGAGCTAAAGATGTGGTTGGATATGCTCAAGAATTTGATCAATACAGTCCTTCTAGCAACATTGCCTACCTGAGCAATGCTTGTTTCCCTAAGTTATGAAAACAAAAATGCCTGTGTCCTTAAGAAATGTACATATGCAAAATGAAGGCCTGTGGAGATTCTCTTTCTGGTTTCTTAACAAGTTGTTTCCTTCCATCAAGTGAATTACTAATTTAATAGTTGGATTTTTTTTTTTTTTTTGGAAAAGATTAATAGTTGGAAATGATACAAGATCCAAAACGCTGCCTGAAGCTATCCTACAGGACCAGGAAACACATTATTATTGCTACAGAAATCCACAAATGCTGCAAGAAATCACTCATTCTGCAGTCGTTACAACTTGAAATAAGTAGATCTTGTACAAAAATGCCAGTTATCGCAGATCTGATACAAACTGCTCACTGCCGAAATCACAGCAAAACTTTTTAGCTTTGACATGATATTTTGCAGCATTCTTATCATTTAATAAAGTTTTGCTTCATAAAAATAAAAATAAAAATTTAAAGTTCCATTTATTTCTTAATTCATTCATCATTTGTTCATTCATTGTTTCATTTTTTCAGTAGCAATAAGATTGCCTGTTGTAATTGGCTTGTTGCTCATAATTCCTTATGCTTGAATAAATGGTGAATATTAATTCATATATTTCTATTTGCTTCTCTCTCAGTTTGTTGCCAGTTTCTAGGATGGAATTAGCATATAGTTCTTGTTTGTGAGGCACAAAGCTTTAGTCTGAATAAATAATGGGCAGCTCCATTCAGAGGGATCAGTATATTCTTCAGTTTGTTTTTCGTTTGTTTGAAATGGTTGTAAGGTGTTTTCTCATGGGTCCTTCCTTATATAAGCACCCCCAAATCCATATTACACCCAGGAGATGTGGCTTCGATTCTGAAACTACTCTGCTCTGTATCCTGATCCAAGCATGCTAGGTTTGCGAGTTAACCAGTTAATCACATACATTGCAATTTGCAACAAATTCTGAATGTGTTCTCTGTAATTTTTCAAGTGATTTCCACTCATATCCAGACTCATATGAAAGAACTTACATCCTGAGGAAGTTGTTTTATACAACATAGTACTGACCTGTTACAGAGGAATGTAGTGAACTTTGAAAGAGAAAGAAATTTGGAAATTCATCTGACCTGAGATGAATGTGCTTTTGGATTTGAGGGTGGTGCGAAACAATAGCACATTCTCTATTTTCCTGTTTTTGTGTTGTTAACCAGGTTGATTCGACTTCTTGAAGATTTTAAGCTTTTCATTCTGATTTGTTTCAGTTCATACATAAGTGAAAACTAGGAATTTTCTTCCGTCTTCTCTTATATCATTTCATGTTATGTAGCACTTGTATGCTCTTTATTAGATCACTTGTTAAGTTTACGAACTGGCTGCTCAATGTCATTTGTACATGATGCAAATTTCCGGTTTTAGTAATATAAGTAACTTTAACAAATCTGAATATCTGTAGTTTTAGGCCTGTTTTGACAAGTTCATTTTTCTGAATTGTATTTGTATCTAGTTCTTTGGAATTTATAACTGCTTGTTTGAATACATATACTCTTTATTTTTTTCATCAGATTTTTAAATTCTTGATGATTTAAATTGATTTTGAAGGAAAAAAAAAATTATTTTGTAATTGAGTATACAGGTGTATACAAAATTCTACTTAGGTAACCTCACTATGATACTCACAGCTTAACATGGCAAACAGCCACAAGTATCATATGCTTAATCGAATCGAGTAAACCAACTCCATCATGTCATTGCTTATCTTTTCTGTGCAGATTAGTGATCAGCATTACCTTCAGCAAATGCTCAACCCCAAACTGCCCCAACTGCAGAGAGCCATATGCGTCTGTTGCTCTAATGGGTAATGGAGAATTAAGCACAACGAGTGGAGACTAATACATTTATGATTTAGAAATTTTATGGTGAATATTTTTGTGACCCCCCATTTACTTGTGAAACATGCAGGCAAAAAAGTGCTTAAAGAAATATGGGGCAAATCAGATTTGGCGTGTGCTGTGTGTTCTCTACAAAAACAACTTATCAATGGCATGAGCTGCAGATATATGTGGAATCAAAACAGGGTAAAGCAAACAGAACAAAGGATAGTGAAGAGGCATGCCAACTTTATCATCAACTATTAGTAGGAGTGACTAGGTTTATACATGATCTGATCATATATGCTTTTGCATTATTGGACGCAGGAGGCTATCAACAGGAATATGCGCATTCACAAGTCTTCCAGTCGAAACATGTTGCGTTGTACAGCTGCCAATATTTGGAATGACACAGTGCCTTGCAGTCGTTGGGGTTGCAAGATTTTACTGGTCCTATGCTCATATCAAACTTGTCATAGCACGTTACCTCTCTACAACTCACTCCACCTGCAACGTTTAGTAGTCACATTTATGTATAATTTTTCATATAATTTCCACAGAGTGAGAGAGAGAGAGAGAGAGAGAGAGAGAGAGAGAGTCTACCTGCTGAGATGGCAAAGAAAAGCACAAGCATGAAAGAGAGAGCAATGGCTTTCTTCATATTGTGAACAATGGTCTTACAGAAACTTGAAATGAGATTAGATTCTGGTGCTGGTGCTGGTACTGTGCATAATTGAGTACATGATCTACTTATTTATTGGTGAAGGGTTGGCCTTATCAAATAGCTTTTTGAATGAGTTTGGATTGAGAAAAATCAGACGCAGAGACCAATTTTAGATTGGGGTCAACTAATTAGGTTGATAGAAGAATCCATCATTAATTGTTTGTGTGTATTTACAGCCAAAACAGTCTCCTCTGCTCAACTAAGTGCCTTGACTCGCAAGGAATGTCTCAAATCGATCCTATGCGTGACTCATTCTAAATAAGCCCGTAGCTGGCAAGTGATCATGTGGGCATGGTAGCATTTTCATTGTGATTGAGGTAGCATTTTCATTTTTGTCAACACAGATACAATATCGATACGCAAAATAACATGGTTACAAATTAATTTTGTTTACTGTAAATTTAGCACTCAAAGTACTGATGAACTGAAATTTTGAATTCCTCCCTCAACTATATAACTCAACTCCTTTTTCACCGCATTACATGCCTATTAATTAATGGAATTGACCAATTGGACTTGATTTGCTGACGATGTGAAGTGTGATGACGAAATTGGGAAAAATGTAATCTCTAAAATCAATATAACTCTTGCTAAAGAGTAGCATTTTCCTCTCTAAAAACAAGAAAAAAAAAACAGCATTTTCCAATTTAAGCTTATTGTTCTAATTAGTGTTGACAAATCAAGCCCCTTGTCCTTCCATTTTGGCAATTTCGTGTCAGATTCCTTATTCAACAGATGTATGTATATATAACATATTTACAAGTAGAAAGCAAATCTTTCGTTTAAGAGGTTTGACTCTCTCTCTCTCTCTCTCGTGCAACACAGATGGATATTAAATCATTCATAAACATTTCCAAACACAATTCTTTATAACAATGAACAGATGGATATTAAATCATTCACACTTGTATCTTCCTAAATCCAAATCCTGAGCATAGCATTCTTTTTAAAATCAGTTCTGCCATAAAACAAAATTTAAAAAATAAACATAAAATAAATAAAATAAAAAAACCTTTGTTTTGTTAGTAACCTTTCTGCAATATTGGTCAAGAGCAAGCAAAGCATAAAGATCGCAGTCGCAATCTCGATCATAAAGCCTGGCTTAGATTATGTAATTCATTTACCGATTACCGATTATGACTATGTTGAAGCATCATAGAAACATTTTAAGCCTTCGAATAAAATATCTACTCTTTTTGGAGTGGAAGGTTAAAGTCGACAAGAACTTTCTTGGTCATGTGAAAAACACCAGTGGTGATTCAAATTTGGTTATGGCAGCTTAGCTTAACCAGGCTGAAACATTTTTCATAACCAAGTTACATGCAAAACAACTCCTTGTATCAATTTCTAGAATGTAAAACCAGGAGACGCTTGTTTCGGTGGGGAAAATGTTCTCTTCCTGCGCCAAGTACTAGTACCTCCAAGCAATCAAGCGAGAGACACCGACTGCCAGCAATCAGGCGAGAGGTCACCTGCTACCAAGGGGAGTGGAGTTGTCGAGGTAGGGGCCCGGTTGGAGTTGCTGGGTATTTTTCTTTTTTGAAATTAATTTCATTTGGGGGTAATATGTGAACTTCCACGGAACAAAATGTTAAAGAACAGAGAACAGTAATGTTGAAAATTTTATCAGGAAAGCTTATGTATTGTAATTCATCTCAGATTCTTTGAACACAAGTACTACATAACTCTAAGACCATATTTGTTACAAATATATGAAGTAGGCTATCTTTGCTTACTTATATTCTGCAATCCCAAAAACTCGGGCAGTTCCATCGGTAGATACTGAAACAAGAAACTCTTGGTTGGCAGAAACAGAGAGAGACTGAATAGATTCACTGTGCCCATTGAATGTTCTTACACAATCACCTGAGAGACTATCCCACAGTCGAACCTTCCCATCCCCGCAACCCGTTGCTAGGTACCTCGATCCACCAAGCCATGTCAAGCATGTCACTCCATCCTGCGCAAAAGTAAGATTTGTTCCATTAGACACTTGCAGAGATTTAAAATCCTCTAGTATGATCAGCCAACACTAACACTGGCTAGAAGCAAACAAGCTGGTAACTAGTTAAAATATTGCAAAAACAAGGATTTATTATATACAAGAAGAAACTCCAACAGACCTCATGGTCACAAGTGGAGCGGGCCAACGAATGCTGCAAATCCCAGATGATTAGCTTGTTATCCATACCTCCTATTGCAGCCCATGGGGAGCTGCCATACACAATTTAACAAATGAGTATAGTGGAAGTATACTACATGAAATAAGAGCCGGATTGATTGCAAAGATACCAAGAATACATAGAGTTTCCCTGCGCATGCTTCTTCTTTAGGAGGAAGACAAAACAATGAAGGTGAGACACACAACAAGGAATAACTTTTTACCACTCCAAAATTGCAGAATTCTTGCATCATCTCAGAATTTTATCTCATCCCATCCCCTATTAAAAAGTGATTAATGAAGAAACATGCATAAAATGATGTCTAAACCCGGCAGTTATAGCAAGAATCACTCAAATTAATCACATGTGGCGATAAACAGTCACGGTCAAAGGGATTAGAGACATCAGGTTCTTTTTTGGTTACAATTAGGCACATTGATTTCACAAACAAAAAATGATAATTATTTAAATGAAAAAGGTTGTCTAGAATGGGTCATGATCAAAGGAGCCTGACAGGATTTTGAGTTTAAATAAATGAAATGCATGATAACAACAGTTCACAAAAGAAAGAGAGAGAGGCTTGAATGTACCTTGGTGCAAGCTCGATACATTCGACAGAATCTGAATGTGAAGGCAGGGAACTAACAACCTGTTAATAGGAAAAAAAAATTATACTAAAAGCCTGATAATTTTAGATGTGAAACCAACCAGGGAACTAAACAACTAACCAATGATACCCTTCCCGTTGTATTGAATGTAACAAAAGCACATCATACCTTTCCAGTTACTATGTTGACAACATGGATAGAACCATCTTCACAACCAGTAACAGCTAGAGTTGAATCAGAGCTTATTGCCAAGCATGTCAATCCTGCAGTATGGTACGGGTGACCTAGAAGACAAAACGAGTCAAAATTGAGAAGCAAAAACCCAAAAATTACCATAATCTGCTTCAAGTTTCTTTTGAAAATAGACAGAACTGCTCGATTTCAGAGACAACAGTTCAGTCTTTCACTTCCTGTTAATAGACCAACTTTGAGTAAGATAAAAATGGTACAAATAGGTGCTAGCACCATGATAGGAGAACGTACTTTCAATAAATTATGATAATCAACTGATAGAACTAGAAGACGAAAACATAGAATTTGAAAAAAAAAATCATCATCATCATAGATAATCAAATTCAGCAGAGGGGTGGAATCCTTCCTCCCATGTTTCAGTATCAACACCTCATCAAAAATAAAATTTCAGTCGATCTATTGGGTATATACGTCAAAATTTCAGTGTCTGACTATTGTGGAACCTAATGTCTATTTCTTCTCTGCTGTCATATATACGGTTTTCGCACCGTAAGCTTCTTAATGAAGGTAAATGTTACACCATCAATTGGTCAGAGGTAAAGTAAGCAAAGAGATCAAGCATCTTCACACCATCCTAATGGTTTTTAAAAGGTAAACATTACTTCTAGCCCCAAATAATCAGCGAAATAAATCATATGATGATTTGGATTTAAGGTTATACAACCTTTTCTATATTGCTTTTTGCTCCAAAACTTCAACTAACTTGGAAGATGAACATAGGAAATTTATATGACAATTCGAACAGATACCTTGCACCACATGAATGTTTTCGCCACTTTTTGGATTCCATATTCTCAAAGTTGCATCAGCAGAACCAGTGCATATTGTTTTACCTTAAGAAACCAGCAAAAGACATGAGAAAATTAAATCAATAGTGGCATTAAAAAAAAACAAAAATCTTTTCAAATCAGTTTAGATAAATGAAATGCATCATAACAACAGTTTACCAAAAAAGAGAGGATGGGAGAGAGACAGACAGAAGCACCGAGATGAAGAAAGTTACCATCGGGGGTAAAATCACCACAACTCACGCTACTACCATGGCCTGAAAACGAATTAAGATAGGAACCTTTGTCAGCATTCCACATCCAAGCCATGGAGTCCTCTGTACCAGCCAGGACCAGATGCCCCCTAGGATGCCACCTGACCCACTGAGAAGTCACATAATCCAAATTAAATCCTTGATAAACTACAGTAGAATGGCAGTAAAAATACAGCTTAAAAGTTTTACCTCAATGCCCCCCCCAGGACCTTCAAGGGTGCATTTCAGATTTCCTGATGTGATATCCCAAATTTGAATAATTCCATCCAAGCTTCCGGATGCAAGCAATTGTCCATCAGTACTAAATGCTAAACTAGAAACAGAATCCTTATGACCTGCAGAGTAGTGTTCAAGAAGTTAAATTGGAGAAAAGTGTACATTAAATCTAATAAATCCATAGTTCAGTAATTTTGGAGCAAGGGATCTAAGGTAAAATTGGGTTCAGACAAAAGCACTAAAGTGAATAATTATGGACAACAAAGTACGTAAAGTATGTGGCTGTTCTCTCGTCACCAACCTTGGAGCTCAAACGCCCAATCTCCTTGTCCAATTTTCCAAAGAAACCCTCTGTCATCTCCACCCCCAGTTGCAACTAATGTAGGATCTGTTGGGCTGCAGACAACCGTGTAAAGCTCACCTGTTCCAGAAAGGGAAGGAAAAATAGTTGAAACCCTAAATTTTTAAGTAATACAAGTCATGGCATAGGCCTAGCTCAGCAGAAAAGCATCAACCTGAAGCCAAAGCTATTTTGCACTCCAATTCTATAATACAATCAAAGATAATCAGTGTATGTGCATATGACAGATAAAGTAACAATAAAAGGTCATATAGATTTCATTTCCTAACCTAAATACAAGCAAGCAACTGTCAAGAACTCCATTGAGCGACATACCAATCTACAGTTTCAAATCAATGGGGCTAGAGAGTGAAATAAAAGTTAAGATTCTGGAAAGTCGCTTCAGTATAAGATACTGGAAATCCCTCTAACATAGTAAGTTTGTAATAATACAAGAACAAAGAATATTTCCTCTAATGCTCTAGCTATTTTGCATCTAGCGTTATGGCGCCAACATATAATACAATAGGCACAAATGTACAGGAGATGTTTATTTTCCATAGGTAAAATTGCTATTTAAAGAACGTATAAGGTACAGCCACCATATGCATATAGTGCTTAGAGTAACAATTTGAATTTTGGAAATAACAAATTTCCAAATGTAATTTTCATTTTGAATAACTCGTAGCAAAGCTTATTGACGATTAAGAATACATAATGTGCGGGTAACAGGTGAAATGCATAAATAATAAATAAATAAAATTAAAAAAGCAAGGGAATCACTTACCAGTATGACCAGTGAATATGTGCATGGAGTCATCAGGCTCATCTGAAACCACCATAAAGCATAATACCATACCAATCAATCGAATTAATTCAAGGGGAAGGGAAAACAAAACCCATATCATAAATAATGAAAAAAGTTTCAAAGATGATGGGTTCTAGTGAAGTAGCATACCAATAATTTCATCATCTGCATCAGGAAGATCTGCAGTCCACACCAAATGACCAAGAAATTAATAAAACTTTCATATATTCTATGCATAATAGAGAGAGAGAGAGAGAGAGAGAGAGAGAGAGTCGACTAAGGACCTTCATCATCGACATCGACTTCGCCAATAATGTCAGCTTCATCAAGATAAACCTCGCCCTGGTCATCTTCTTCTTCTTCATGAAAATCCTGAACTGGATTGGTCATCTTCTCTCTCTTGTGGTCTCTAACACACAGAGAGGTTTAATGAGGGTTGAGTTCCTTCGAAAAGTAGCCATTGAAGTATCTTAGAAATCTAACCCAGTAAAACTATACGTATCATTCTTTCTTCTTTTTTTTTCTAAATTTCCAGCAGGTAACAGTAAGCTTCTTACCGTTCAAAGTCCTGGCACTGTTCTTGGTTCCCTGTCCTCTACAAGGGGCTTTGACGTAGCAGCAGGAGCAGGAGGAGAAGGAGAAAGGGATTGGGTGCGGGTGGGTGTCAAGGGGTTTTGGTGGGAGCGGGCGGCAGCGAGTGTTGCTGGGTAGGTTGTGTTGTGTTGTGTGTGTGGGTTGAGCGGTGACGGGGAGGTTGTGTGGAGAGTGAGTTCTTAGGTTAGTTAGTTTATTTATTTATTAACTTTTAGAATATTTATACATTTTTCTGATAGTTTTTTATTTATAACGTTTTTTAGGGGTTTTTTTTTTTTTATAACTTTTATAATATTTATGGGGAGGTTGTGGGAAGAGTGAGTTCTTACCAATATCATTTTTTTCTATCAATTAATTTTTTCATTTCAATCTTCTTACAATTCTCTATTTGGTCATATCATTAAAGTTTGTCAATTTTATCGTTAACTTGAGGAATTTTACCGTTAACTTGAGGGGTAAACTTGTACATATGAACTAAAATATTAAAAAAGTACTCCCATCACTCACCACTCACTAGGTGTCATCATTTGGCATGCGGCCCCCATAGACCGAAGTGGGTAGTCCGAGACCCGATGAGTCAAAACTTGGCCCGACATGATGCTTAGGCCTGCTCACCCAGCCCGTTTTAGGGTTGGATAGGACTTAAACTTAGGTTTTGAAACCTCTGGCCCGCCCTCGGCCTGACAAGGCCCACCCATGGCTCGGCCCGAGTAGGCCTGCCCATTTGCCTTGTTTTGTTTTTTATATTGCCTTATTTCAAGAATGATATGTAGTCAAATTTTGATGCACAATAATATAGATTAGTACACATCTACTTGAAAAACTGTTTTCTCTCAAATTTGACTAAGTATGAAAAATGGACTTTTGAAATACTAATGTTTTCAATGATATTTTTGGCGGCTTATATTCCTTACATCTTAAATAAGCAAACACAATTGTATGATATTTTAGTATAAAATATACATTGACTTATTGAAGTATCAATATTGGTATAAATTGTCTCTTATACTAAAATTGGATTTTCATATTTTGATTTGATGGGAATTTAATTTTCTGGTATTTTTAATTGAATCCAAAAGGGGATACTTCCTTATTTACATTGTAAACTTAAGTAAGGGCCAGTTTGGGATTGATGTGCCGTGAAAATAATAGCTAGTAGATTTCCTGTGAGAGAAAGCAGTTTGGCGTTTGTTAAACTTTTTGTTAAAAGGGTTGTTGGTACAATAATCAGTTTCTAATTGTTTTGTAATTTATTTATTTTTATTTTTTTGTGAAAGTGCTATGGGCTGTGTATAATGGCTAGAAAGGGCATTATGTTGAAATAGCTTTTCTGTTCAAGTGTTTAATAAAAGGGAAAGCACTTTATATATTTATTTATTTATTTATTTGTATTAAATATGTTTCCATCACCCCCTAAAAATTATTTTAATTATAAAATAAATAAAGTATTATGTTGAAAATTATATATTTGTATCCAAATGCTCTAAACAAATGTTTCAAGTTAAATCCAATATTCAATTAAAAATAAATATTTTGTCACTAATATGGTCATAACAAAAATTAAACTAGTCATAAACAAGCAATCATATACATTTCTAAGTTGATGAACTCATTAAACTTGAAGTTATATGATTTCTCAATGCCTCCATTTCTTGTGCTATAGGACCATCTTCTTGTTGTACATCAATGCTGACAATTTTCAAGATCCACTTGCAACATTTTCAGTTGTGGTGAAATAAACATAATATGCCTCTTACCTAAGTCTTGTGGCTTTTCAGGAGTGTGCTTCAATTGATTCAACAAGAAAAAATAAAAGGAAGAATAGAAGAG
>NW_018925141.1:28392-47457 GCF_002207925.1 Prunus avium | reverse complement strand
ACAATTACTTGAGGTTACTCGTGCTTACATGCTGGATAAATCGGTCCCTCACTACTTATGGGGACATGCCCTTCTTTCTGCAGTATATGTAATTAATCGAGTGCCGAGTAGTGTTTTGAAGTTTGAAACTCCACTGAACACCTTGGCTCGTCATGTCTCTCTTCCTACAGTCCTCAAGCTGCCTCCTCGCATATTTGGTTGTGTTGTATATGCTCATGTTCCATCTCATCAAAGAAGTAAGCTGGACCCTTGTGCCATTCGATGTGTGTTCGTTGGGTATGGATCAACTCAAAAGGGATACAAGTGTTACCATCCTCCTACTCGTAAGCTCTTTGTCACTATGGATGCCACATTTCATGAAGATTTATCCTACTTTAAAGCTGCTATGCCCCCTTCTCTTCAGGGGGAGAGAAGGAATGAAGAGAAGGAAGAAAAGGAAGAAAATATCCAAGTCTGTGACAAAACGACCGGTCGCAACCCAGAAGCGACCGGTCGCTTTCCTGAAACGACCGGTCGCACTGACCACAGCGACCGGTCGCATTGCTCTAGGGATGATGAAGATCGACTCTGTGACAAAACGACCGGTCGTAATATAGAAGCGACTGGTCGTCCAGACTCCAGGGAGGAAAATCGACTTTGTGACAAAACGACCGGTCGCACAGAACCCAGCGACCGGTCGCCAAGCACCAGTGAACTTCAAAATTTGGACAGCGATGAAGGTATTGGAAATTTGTCGTTCTTATTTGGTGAAGATCCCGGAGGAGACAATTCAAATGGTTGCTGCGATCAACAACAAAATACAACCCCTTCTTCTCAACCATCGGACCAGTCGTCTCGTGATGAGGAAACACTTGAGGTAATTCCCGAAGCACCTAATGCTATACCATACACTCTCCCACCTAGGACCACTAGAGGAAAACCCAAGCCTCAATATTGTCCTGACCTTACTGCCAAATCTAAATATCCCATTAATAACCATGTTTCAACTCATAGATTGTCAAAGTCATATGCATCATTTGTCAATCAATTATCTACTGTATGTGTTCCAAATAAGTGGCAGGATGCTATAACAGATTCCAGATGGGCTGAAGCAATGGCGATTGAAATGGAAGCTCTGGAAAAGAATTCTACATGGGAAATGGTCCAGTTGCCACAAGGGAAGAAACCAGTTGGATGTCGGTGGATATACGCCATTAAATACAAAGCTGATGGATCCATAGATCGATCCAAAGCTCGATTAGTGGCCAAAGGGTATACACAAACATATGGAATTGACTACCAAGAGACATTTGCACCTGTTGCCAAGATCAATACCGTACGTGTTCTCATGTCATTGGCTGCAAACCTTGATTGGCCACTATTGCAGTATGATGTAATGAATGCATTTCTTCACGGGGAATTGCAAGAAGAAGTGTATATGGAACCACCACCAGGGATCTCCATGGCACTTGGTCCCAACACCGTGTGCAAGCTGAGAAAATCATTATATGGGCTAAAGCAGTCACCACGAGCCTGGTTTGGAAAATTCACAGATTCTATGAAGCGCTTTGGGTACACTCAGAGCCACTTGGATCACACTTTATTCTTAAAGCGTCGTGGTGACAAACTTACGGCCCTTATCATCTATGTTGATGATATGGTGGTTACCGGTAATGACAATGAAGAAATGAAGAATTTGCAGAAGCTCCTTGCTAGTAAATTTGAGATGAAGGAATTAGGTGAGTTACAATATTTTCTTGGCATAGAAGTTGCTAGATCAACACATGGCATATTTCTATTCCAACGAAAATATGTGTTAGACTTGTTAACAGATACTGGAATGCTTGATTGTAAGCCAGCTGACACACCTATTGAGCAGAACCACAAGTTAGGGATGTATCCAGACCAAGCACCCACTGACAAAGAAAGGTATCAAAGATTGGTTGGGCGACTGATTTATCTATCACACACACGCCCCGACATAGCTTATGCTGTGAGTATGGTGAGTCAGTTTATGCATCAACCAAGTGAGGCACACATGAATGCAGTAACTCGGATCATGAGGTACTTGAAGGCTGCCCCTGCCAAGGGGTTGATATTCTCCAAACATACACATATGAACCCAGAAGGATATACAGATGCGGATTGGGCAGGATCCATCACAGATAGACGTTCTACTTCTGGATACTTTACATTTGTGGGGGGCAACTTAGTCACTTGGAGAAGTAAGAAGCAAAAAGTTGTGGCTAGATCAAGTGCTGAAGCAGAATTTAGGGGAATGGCTCAAGGAGTTTGTGAATTGCTCTGGTTACGGAAATTACTGAAGGATCTGGGAATTAAACCATTGAAAGCTACAAACTTGTACTGCGACAATAAATCAGCTATCGAGATAGCACATAACCCAGTACAACACGACCGTACCAAACATGTGGAAGTCGACCGACACTTCATCAAAGAGAAACTAGAAAGGGGTATAATCAAGTTTCCATTTGTAAACTCGGAAAACCAACTTGCTGACATCTTGACGAAGGCCGTATCAAGTAAAGTTTTCCATGACTCACTGGACAAGTTGGGCATGCGTGATATCTTTGCACCAACTTGAGGGGGAGTGTTAGTAAAGTCAAAGACAAAACATAGACATCCCTAAATGGCTTGTCTACCACCTTGTTACTTTTCCTTGTTTTCATATTCCTTGTTTTAGGGATGGAAACTCTCCATGTTTCCCTCCATGTCTTGTGCATTGTTTGTAACTAATAATCACCTTGTATACTTGTATATCTAACCCTTCACTAAGTAAGAAACTCAATTGGCAGATTTGAATTCTCTGCAAAACCTATCTTGTTCTTCTTATTATACATTCTCAACTCTCTCAATTACACTATATTTGGCATGTACTACATAGCGTTCCGCAAGTATGCATACCAAGGACTGTTTAAAAATGAATTCATAGGCACAACATTTCGTAGCAGTGATCAAGGAGGAAAAACATCCAGTGTCAGTGGGGAATATATTCTGAGAGATAAATGGGAAGTCGAAATGGGTTACTCTAAGTGGGTTGATCTTGCAATCTTGGTAGGGATGATTCTTCTATATCGAGTTTTGTTCTTCGTTATCATCAAGGCCACAGAGAAAGTGAAGACTATTACAACTCTTTTGGCAATGCCTCTCAATAAGCGAAGCATGCAAGTATTGATCAATCCGTCCTCTACAACTGTAGCATAATACAAATGGTATTGTTGGTATTATAAATTACAGTAATGCTATAGGCACCAACTAGTTTACAAATATTTTGGTACCAACTGATGTGGCACATGATGATATGACAGTCTTGTCACTTGCCACATCATCTATTTTAACTTCTTAATTTTTCAATTTAGTTTTTGAGTAGTCACCCGCAACCCTAAACCATTGTGCCGCCACCTCCAATCTTGAATCCAACTTTCACCGCCTTAACATCTCCTCTTCATAGTGATGATGCGATATTATTCCACTGACTTCCTCCTCGATCTAGGATGAATCTTTTCATTTTGTTCCAAATGGTAACTTGGTTTAAATCATTCGTGGTTCCAAAATGAGTGTTTCCCATCACTGACATTTTCTTATAAATATATAAGATTTGAGTTGAGAGATTATCTTATATTGTGTTTGACGATGCTGGACATATACATCTTGACAAAAAAAACTTGTTGATTGTCCTCGGGAACTTTTACGCTTGCAATTGATCAATCAATAATTTAATAACGAATCAACAACACAGTGGATTCAACCAAGATTTCCATATGACTAAAAAAAACCCATCGGCGGATTTATGATGAGCAGATTGAATTTCATCGTCACAGTAACAGTCAATGGATTGTGAACGGTTGAGTTCGAGATTGACGATGGGACTGACTGGTGATGGCAGCACCATGATGGTTGTGGGAGCGGTTTCTTCCCACGAGAATATTCGATTGAAAGATTCCCCTTTCTTCTTCGCAGTCTCTTTCTCCCTGCAAAATAGATTGAAATGAGAGGACCACACCCGGGGGGTGTTGGCCAAAGGCCCTCCGATGCCTAAGTTAGTTAAATTGATTCTAGATAAAACCAATAGCTAAATAGGGTATGGAGATATATATGTAAGGTGTAAACCGGGTGGCCGGAATACTGAGTGGTGACCGGAGCCTTGTGTAAAAGGGAGAGAAAGTATGGCGGCTAGGGTTTGTGAGGGATAATCTCTGCAGAATTTCAGTAGGAATTTAGACGTACCTCAACCCTTGTGTGTAGCCATCTATTTATAGGGGTTCAGAGGCTAGGGTTTCAGAGGAATAATTCCATAGATGGAAAGGAATTATTCCTCCCCAATTTGGTGAGATTGGATTAATTAGGGATTTGATTTAAATCAAATCCATAATTATGGTGGGAATCAAATCAATCCCAATTTAATTAGGTAACTCCCAATTTAATTGAGTAACTCCCAATTAGGTCAAATAATCCCCAAATGGAAGGAAATATTTGACCAAGGGTTTTGACATAATTTGGCTCCCACAAATGCCCCCCAGTTTCTGCATGGTGCTTGGTGGCATGTAGGAGATGTGAATCATCTGTTGGGCTGTTCAACTGTAACTAGGCTTCCTTCTTGGATATGGGCTCCCAATTGGAGTGGGCTTTTAACTGTTCTTGGCCTAGGATGCCCAACCTGTATAAATGCATGGCTTTTCTGCACTCTTCTTCACATCGCAAACTTAACTTCTCTACTTTTTAGCTTGAGAGAGATATTGGAGAATTTGTACTGCTCGTTGAAGAGAGGAGTCGTCGTGCATCCCAAGGTAAGTCGAGCACGTATATTTCTTTTTCTTCATCTTTTCTTCTTTTTTGCTTCAAGGATCAACTAGGGGAGCCCGGCTAGTTGTCGTCGTGACAGGCGACCGCATGCAGTAGGTAGTAGCCGTGGTGGAGCAGGTGCGCGCAGGTGGACCAGCTACTGCCTATCGTCACAGGTCTGAGCTAGAGCATGCTTGGCCTCATGCGTTGCGGGCCTCGTTAGCTAGGCAAGTATCGGGAGGAAGTTGGTGGTCTGCCCTCTGCCCAGGATGTTGAGAGATGGAGGCAAAATGGTCCAGACTCTGATGATATGTTAGCTAGGCAGGAGGAGTGTTCTGCCGGACTTCCCTAAAAAAGGAAGGCTGATGTCAAGTCTTTAAGAAATGGAGTTGCGACTTTACGGGCGAATAATGTGTCTCCGTTGAGAAAGAAGCCAAAACTCCCTTCTACTAAGAAGACTCAAGTATGAGATGTTCCCTCGTCATCTGCTAGGGTTAAACATCTTGCTGGTGCAAATAACAGGAAGGTTGGTGGTATGCGCAGTGCTTGGGATGTTCTACTCAAGCCTCCTGTTGACAAGCTTCGAAACCGTGATCTGCTTCATGAAGTAGTCCGCTCGCGAACTAGCTCTCCTGCCTAGAAGCAAAGAGATGTCGGTATTCCTCTTCAAAGTTCGAGTCGTCTACACCAGTCAAGGGATGGAGATCGAACTAGGCCCAACTATCGCGATCCAGTTGTTGAGTCACTAGTAGTCGAGCGTAGAGTTGATTCAGCATCGTCGACTCCTGTGGAGGTGAGGATGGTGGCGGCTAAGAAGATGAGAGAGTCATTTGTCCGGGTGAAGGGTTCTTCTACAACCTCGGTAGCTAATCCCGAGGTGGACAAGTCCAACCCTACAGGGGATGCATGCGTGTCTGATCCATTGAAGACGAACCTTCTATCAAGGCCGTTTGCTTGCTTCAAGCTGGTTGATCATATCCATCAGGCTAGTGATCTTGACACAGTCTCAAGTCTTTCTTTGGAAAAACAAAGGGAAGTAACATTTCATCTGCTTCAAAGAGGAGTAGTTTTTGCTGTTGAAACTATCCGAATCTCGTCTGTTGTTGCCCCCTTTTCTGCTATTGACTTGATTAGTCGAAAATATGCCTACTTCAGTCTTGAGCGCAAGAACGCTGACGTCTCCTTTAGTTATGACAAGCTTTTGGCTAGACTTCGCGTCTACCACATGTCCGCTGAAAAATCCAAATTCGAAGCTACCATAGATGCATATAAGCTGGGTTACCTGCACTACACAAATGGGATTGCTCCCTTCTATGCAATTGAACATGGAGACATCGAGATGCTCTTCCCTGACTTACTCCCTGTGCAAAGTGAGCAGGTTAATGTTGTGAACATAGAAAGAGCTGAAGAGCAGGTGGCCGAAGAGGCGGTAGCTGAAGATGATGCAGCTGATGAGGTGGTGTCAGATGTCGCGGATCAGGCAGGTGAAGTTGCCGATCAGGGGTCTCCTACCGGCGTCTCAGAGTAAACGAAGACTTCTTTATTTCTTTTCAGCTTTTGTAGTCTACTTTCTTGTTTAGAATAATTGGTCTTGTTTGACTATCTTCTTTTTGTTGAACTTGGCCGGTTGGTCAGCTTGCTATGGAAATTTCAGTTATTTTTTCAACTTCAATTTGCATATTGACCTGTGAACTGCTTGAGTAACCAGCTAGTGTCTTGCTTGTGTATCCCCTTAGGAAGTTTATAAGTGCCAGGGTCCCCATTGGGGGATTCTGGACGTGCTCTGCATATCTCGTAGGATGTTTTTCTTTAGGAAATTGACAAGTGTTAGGGTCCCCCTTGAAGGACTCCAGGCATGTTCTGCATATCCAGTAGGATGATTTCCCTTAGGAAATTGACAAGTGCCAGGGTCCCCCTTAAAGGACTCCGGGCATGTTCTGCATTTCTCGTAAGATGCTTTGGTCGTCGCCATGCGTCTCCCGAAGGACGCTGCTTATGGGCAACTGTATGACTATCCTGCCTCTCTTAGGAAACTGATAGGAACTTGGATACCTCCCTCAGGAAACATGGAGACCTCCCTTGGGAAATTTCTGGTGCACCCCCGAATCTCCCTTAGGACGCTTCTTTGCGGGTTGCGTCTCCCGTAGGACGCTTCTGGTCATTTCCCTGCATCTCCCTTAGGACGCTATTTATGGGCAACTGTATGACTATCATGCCCTCCTTAAGAAACGGATAGGAACTTGAATACCTCCTTCAGAAAGCATGGAGACCTCCTTTTGGGAAATTCCTGACGCACCCTGCGTCTACCTTAGGACGCTTCTTTGCAGGCTGCGTCTCTTGTAGGACACTTCTAGTCGTCGCCCTGCGTCTAGGTGTTATCTACAAAAAAAAAGAGGAAGATTAGTGAGACCTTAACAATAGTGTGCTATCAGGCAAAGGCACTTCGATGCTGAAGTTAATTTGAGTGTGGAGTTTAGGATAATTTTGGTAGAGTAACAACTAGGGTAAAAATTAATTACATGATGTCTTGGGAACAACGCCCCTTAATTTTAGACAAATGGGCAAAAGATGTTTGTTGATTTCTTCAATGTGGGCCTTTTGCCGGTCATTGTGGTGGATCCTCTTTGTAATTTCCTTCGGTGTTTTGATTTTATATATATTTTTAGTACAAGTGATAGTTTAAACTATGGGGAGAGAGATTTCTCACATACACACAATTATGATGTTGTGGAGATTCGAACATGAAACCTCTGGTCTGCAAGTTAAGACCATTTTTCCACTAGGCTAGACCATGTTGGCTTTCCTTCGGTGTTTAAAAAAACCAAAAGAGTTTAAAACAATCTTATCAAAAACATTAATGATTCTTATAGATAAATAGACATTGTATATATTGATCTTACATATAACTACGGTTTCTTAATTTGTACAAATGGTACAGACATTTTTGTAAGATTTGTAACACCAAGGACATGGTACGACCAAGGTATTTATTCACCTATTTATTGTGAGATACCTAACACATTGACATGTGGTGTGTTACACATTGAACTTGACGGATATATAGTTTCACATCGGAAATTTGTTATATGTTCACACAGGGGTGGCCCAACGGAGTTGAAGTCCCTTGGCAAACCACAAAATTGTGGCTCTTGGTGCTCTATGTACGACACTCATGTATTTTATTCTTTTTTATGTTCTTACTTTCTAGTAGAACATACCTAGTTACCCGAAATCGTGCAAATGTAGGGGCAACTGTGGCTATCCGCACATTGTGCTGAAAACCTGTTTATATGGTGGCCGATTAGTGTGTTTGAGTCAACATTATTTGTCCATGAAGATGTGAGGGTGGTTTATGACTGATTGATACTTGTGTGGTGTCCATGAAGACGTGCAGTTTTTTGTTTATTCTGAATGTCCTCAGGTAGACTCGATCAAAAGTTACTCATGTTTAAAATGTACGAGGAGACCATTGTAGCACAAGAAAGACAACCTAAAACGCCACTCTCACAACTTGGGCGAACACCATTTCCCACGGATTAATCTTTGTTACTATAAACTATATAACAGTCGCTTTGGAAGTGATTATGGGATGGTCAGAATTACTTATAGGAAGAAGCATATTTCACGTGTTAAGCGATTTTAGAGACAAGCACCTCCCATATACTTATCCATAAAATCACTTAAAACCACTTAATAGTGATTACATGGCAAAGTGTTTCTCCATAAAAGTGATTATTGGTCTACGTAAAAATCACTCTCAAAATGATTCTCAAATAATAACCTCAGATTTTTATATTTCGTACCTCATTGTTATGATAATAAAAAAAATAAACAACTTCGAGTATAGTAGAGGGATCATTGCTACAAATAACCCTAAAAAAAATAAACAATAAATAATTAGATAATCATTTATTTTATATTAAAAAGATGAACTCCTAGTGCTTTGGGTTTTTCTAAAATTTATTTTTTATAAAAAAAATCTAAGTTGAATAATAAAGTTGTGCATTAAAAAATGCTTGACTTCTAACCAATATAGGTGCTATCCCGATATTTCCATCGAAATTTCTGTGTTTTTGGACTACCGATATTTCCGATATCATCGATATTTTAGACCTTGCTCCTACCACACATTGTGCTGAAAACCTGTTTATATGATGGCCGGTTAGTGTGTTTGAGTCAACATTATTTGTCCATGAAGATGTTAGGGTGGTTTATGACTGATTGATGCTTGTGTGGTGTCCATGAAGATGTGAGGGTGGTTTATGCTGAACACCATTTCCCGCGGATTAATCTTTGTTGCTATAAACTATATAACAGTTGGTTTGAAAGTGATTATGGGATGGTCAGAATTACTTATAAGAAGAAGCATATTTCATGTGCTAAGCGATTTAGGGAGAAGCACATTCCATGCACTTCTCTATAAAATCACTTAAAACAACTTAATAGTGATTATATGGCAAAGTGTTTCCTCATAAAAGTGATTATAGGCCTACGTAAAATCACTCTCAAAGTGATTCTCAAATAATAACCTTATATTTTTATAATACGTACCTCATATTGTTATGATAATAAAAAAAATAAACAACTAACTAATTAGACTAATCATTTATTTTATATTAAAAAGATGAACTCCTAGTGCTTTGGGTTTTTAAAAATTTAAAAAAATAAAAATAAAAATTTAAGTTGAATAATGAAAGTTGTGCATTAAAAAATGCTTGACTTCTAACCAATTTAGGTACCGTACTAGCCAACGAGTGGACGTTGTCCTCTTGCATTATCAGTAATATGTACTCGTATAAACATTGGCAGTAGAAAGATCTAAGGTGAGAAAAATGTAAATCACTCTTCTTGATGTGTCCTTCTGGCTGTGGCAAGTCTACTCTTCTTGATGCTTTGGGAGGTAACAATTCATACCCTCTTACTTAATAATTAGTTAGCAAAATTTTGGTTCTCACCGACATGATGAGAATAAAAATAGAAATATATCTTCCAATTCTTTAGCATATTTATACTTATGAAATGGAGTGATGAAATGAAAGAGAGAGAGGAGACGTCACGGTAAGTGAGTGTATACCTACCTATTTGTGTTCTCCTCACATGATGATGTGTCACGTGAAAGAGAATGTAGAAAGATTTCGCTAGCTATTTACTTTTTGGCTCGTCTTCCTCTCTCACATACACACATACATCATCACTCTCTCTCACATCTCAAAGACAATAATTTGGATGTTAATGATGTATGCGTTTTGGTGTATCTCAAAGACACCAAGACGCACGCATCATTAACTTTCAAAACATTGTCTTTCTCAAAGTTTGCAGTGGTCAGTTCAGTTCTGGTTTCTTTTTGGATTTTGTGTATTTAAAATATTGTCTTTCTCACTTTGGTGGTTCGATTATGATCAGGATCCAAAGATCTCAATGGTAAGATATCATACCTCTTGGGATCTCATTTTAATTTTCGTAGGCCACCAAAATTAAAAAATAATTAAATCTTAAAAAGAAATAAAAATTAAGACGGCGGTTTACAGAGAAGGCACCGTCGTAGTATACCGCGTGGATTCCATTATATTATACGACGCGGAATAAGAACAGTTGGTCGTGTTTAGTTAGGAGTTAACACGGCATGTTTTTTGGTGAACTGTCGTCTTTATGTTCTACGTCGGTGGATTCATACCTGATGTCATTGTTTTTTGGTCAGATTTTAACTTTGAAGAAAACCTTTTTAAAAAGACGACGCTTTTTTATTAGTGTGCGTCGTCTTTTAAAAATATTCAACAGTACCTCCACTTTTTAGTTGTTTAAGGCACTTATCCACGACGGTTTTTTTGTTACCTTCGTCTTTTTAAATACAACGACGGTTTTATGTTTTGCCGTCATCTTTTTCTGGTCGTCTTTTTCACTTTTTGTAGTAGTATTAATTGGTGGGATTTGCTTAAGGGGGGAGGTGAGGTCAACACATATGGTGTCAACAAAAAGAGAGATTCAAACTCATGGATTTATACTGGTTCAGTCCAACTGACCTACATCCAGTCCTCAAGCACACCACTTGAGAGTTCGATCCACTATGTTGGAAAACTCCTTGCAGGTGGAGTTGAAACCTTTACACAGCTAGAGCACACCGCTCTTTCACACAAGGTGGAAGACACCCTTCTCACCTCACAGGGTCATGACCAACCCCTTTTACAAGTTTGAATGAGACAACTCTCGAAATAAAAATTTCTCCTGTTTGAGAGGGTCAGCTCACACAATGATAACTCTCCTTTTTGAGTAGGATATACAGAAGTAATTTGGACTCTAGAACTCTTGTATGAATTGGAACAGGATTGGCTCAAGAGAGAATGATATTCAGAGTATGATGAATGCTCGTAAGCTTGGACGAATATATTGAGTTGTCTCTTTTTACAAAAACTTTGAAGACATATTTATAAGTATAGAAATATAGGTGTTGGAAAAATTGAGCCATTAGGAATATATCCGTTTAGAAATATAGCTGTTGGAAAATATAGCTGTTTAACTTATTTTTAGCAGTCTTTGTCCTTTTACTTTCATTTATTTTTATATTACTCCATTTACTTAAGTTTACAATGTAAATAAGGAAGTACCCCTCATTTGGATTCGAATAAAAATACTAGAAAATCAAATTCCCACCAAATCAAAATATGAAAAATTGAAATACGTTTTAGGCTAAAAATGATGGCTCATTAAGAAAATATATACTTCATACTAAAATCCCATAACATCAAGTATTCTTATTTGATGTGTAAGGAATAAAAGCCGCCAAAAATTATCTTGAGAAATTAATTATTCCGAAAAACCATTTTTCATATTTAGCCAATATTTTTACATAAAATAATTTTTCATGTATGATATGAATGCATAAAGGGACCTAATGTCAATCTAGGTAAAAAAGCCTTAGAGTCCAATCCACAAAGAGTTTTATAAGAATAATCTAACTCTTCCGTATTGAAGAAAGTATTTGCTTGAGTATCGGCTTCTTGCTCAATGTTTCAAATGTCTTCCAGTATTTATAGTATTTTTGAACCATTTAGAAATACCTGCTCCTTACAACTTATCACACTTGAAATACATTAGATATATAAAGAATAATTTGTTATCATCAAAATATGCACAACATGCTTATATTAAAAACCGTAAGACTAACAGAACCTCCTCTTGGCCTAGGTTCTTTCACTTCCTCCGGCTCGAGGATGGTTAGGCTTCGTATGGATGTTTTTGTAATTTTTAGGTTTGTTTTAGTAAAAACAATGCAAATAAATTAAGGACGTGATTAAACAAAAAAACAATAGTTAAAGTGCGATAAAATAAATCTAAAAGATAAATAAACGTAAAATAAAGCAAGAATGAAATAAGAATGATAAGAACGATAAATTAAATTAAACTTAATGAAAATGCGATAATAATGAAAAAGTAAAGCAATTGAAATAGAATTGAATTTAAAAGACAAGATAATGTAAATTGCAAGAAATTAAACTTACACTAAGAAAAGGAAGAACTTGCTACACTAAGTGCTTGAAAAGTAAAATCCTAAATCTAAGAAAAGAGAAGTGTGAGATGAAAAATAGGTCTGTGTATCTCCTCTCTTCGTTTGATGAGGTTTATATAGGGCCTCTGCCAACCCATGGGTTGGCCATTAAATGGCCCGAGGTCAGCTCCTTTGAAATTCCTTCCTTTTGAAGCCTCCTAAATCTGTGGGATCACATTGATGGAGATATTTTGATTGCTTGATCCTCTTTTGTTTTGGAATACTCCGAATTGTCTTCAATTTCCTTGATTTCTTTCCTTGTGAGGCTTTCGTCACACACATGTTATCCTCCATAAATCTTGAGTTTGAATCCGTGGCTTGGGCTTGGACCTCCGAGTTTCTGGATTTGCATTTGGCGGAATCTTGTGGCCTTTAGAATTCTAGAGTTAGTAATCCGTGAAAGTTGTTATGAGAGCTCCAAGATCCACCGAGAGAGCTTTTATTTGATTGTCATATTTATTTATTAATATATATTAATAAATTTGAGTAAGGCCATAACAACGAGGAAACTCGAGCATGGACTCGACGTTGGCGAGGAGCCTCGATGGGTGATGGTCAATTGGCATCCTGCTTTTCACACTTATCAATACATTAAAAATTAAATACATGCACATGGGTCATTTCATAAATGTTGAGAGGAAGAAGTTTCTTTCTCACTTAGTGTATATGTTGTGTCGGATTCAGCTGCACCAAAATCGATTCAGTTGAATTCTCAACTTGTGATACTCACAAGTACACGAACCGTTGGGTAGTATAGCATGTGTAAGTGCGAGGTTGATCCCATGAGGATTGATGATAGATTGATTCAATTCGATTCTCTGCACAAAACACAAGCAATTAAGTTAACAAGTTCAATTCAAGTAAAAAGATTGATTCTCTCTAATGTATAATTTAGCCATGGTGTATGGTCTAAACCTTGTATTCATAATTCCCTAATTAGATCCTTGTTATCGAACCTAAATTAAGCATTGGAAATCCATTAAGTATAGGAGAACATTTTAAACAACTAAGCATGTATCTAATCCATGTTGTCGAATGTCCCTACATACTTTTTCTATTCATAGTTCAATTAGAATTAAGGCATATGGTGTCTACTCTTAATTCCAACCAAGATAGCTAACATACAAGTTTAAATGGTGATCAAACATTCAAACAAGCATATCAACTTATAAGCGTAGTGAATAAGAACAAGAACTAAAATTGAAACTTGGAAACCAATCAAACTTCAAAAACTTAAAATCGTCTTGGTGTTTATTAAAACAAAGTAAAACTAAGGAAATATAAGAAGAAAATAAAAGGCAAAGGGAGGAGAAGAAGATAGGGAAAGCATGCTAGAGATGGAAAAGCTTCATCCCCATGGCTGCCAGGAGGCCAAAGCCTCCCAACTGTTGCCTTCTCTCTTCTCTCCCTTTGTGACTCTCAACTCTCCCTCTCTTTGTATACAATGTGATGAAATATGAATGAATATCTGAATTTATAACTTCCCAGCCCCTTGAAGACTCTCTATTTATAGGGTTAAGGTGAGTAGGAATTCTGATTTGGATATTGAGTTCACCAACCACACCCACTTCACCTACCACACAATTGCATTGGAAAACGATTTATCTTCTCTTTAGGCTTAGTGTTGCAGCTCCCATTTCATCTTCTTTTATTTCTTTTACTTGCTGCAAAACTCCACTCCAATTATAAGCAATGAATCTTCTTCACCTAACTTCCCCACCATCAATAACACCTCATGCTTAGGTCAGAATGACCAAGCACACTTAGCTCATCCTTAGGTTAGCATGACCAGAAACTTCAAGGGCTCACGAATTAGGATTCCCTTAAGCAAATGACAACTTTGAGCCCTCCATCTTGAAGTTCAGAATGTCATCTTTCCAATCACATGTCATTTGGGCCAAACAAAGGTCGAAGGAAGAAGTTAAGGCCGAAATAAATTGCTAACTCATTTGGGAGAGCAAACAAAATTCCTCCTGAGCATGATTCAATGTTTGGTGGGCTGAGGACTCCATATACTTCTAATTAGGCTCCATTTTGGATATGTTGTAGTAGAGACCCGTTGGACCAACTTTACTCGAGAATGTCTCCTCATTTGAGCTGTGTAGATTGCTGAAATAAGGCATGCAATTTGACCTACAAAACTAGACTAACAAGGGAGTGTAGCACAAATTGGGTTTGTCTTTAAGCTGTTCTTCCATTCATCCAAATCAAGTCTTAACATGCTTGAATTGCATGAATTATGTTCTGTTGCTCTATTGACCTACAAAACACACAAAGAAAAGTAAAGGACTCAGAATTCTAAGAAACTAAGAAAAAGACTAAATAAATAAGGCATGTATGTGTATGAAATTATGAGCATAACAGTATAAGATTGATTTGAAGGAGGAAAAACCCATTTGAGTTTTTGGCTACTAGCATATGGCCACCTCCATCAATTATAAAACCGAATTATAGTGGCCACATGGGCATTTTGATCACCTATATAAGCTATTTAGAAAAATTCTTCCTTGATGGCCACACGCATGGCCGCGCATTTGCGTTAAAGCAAATATACATATATTAAAGGGGGAATGCTAGCAACCTTCTCTCTAACCTTCTCATTTGGACCTTCTCCCTTCTCTTAATGACATGTGTCATTTGTTTCTTAGTTAAAACAATGTCATTAATTACAAAAAATATTTTAATTATATTTCCATATATGCCCTTAGAAAAAACTAAACGTTTGTACGGGTTTTGACTCTCTCTCTCTCTCTCTCTCTCTCTCTCTCTCCTTCTCCCTCTTCCTCTCTCTTTCTTCTACTCGTCCCTTCTTCCCCGGAAATTTGGCCCCGACCCTACCCCTCTTCACCCCTCCACTCTCACCCAACAGTCACCCATCCTCACCCACCTTTGGCAGCCCAATCACAACCCATTCTTGCTAAAAGGTTGAAACTTTGAATTTTGAAATTTGGATTTACCCAAATTATATCTGGAATTTACCCATTTGAAATTTAATGATATTGTTTGATAATTTGAGGTTGGGGTGTACAAGCCATCCTATAATCAAGATTCACTCTCAAATTTTATTTGATGCTTTGAGATGCAAGGATCTGCTGGGTTTTCATTGGGTCTTCCAATAGGGAAGAGAGAGAGATGAGTGGAGGGACTTGTGGGGAATGTTGGGTATGTTGAGAATTTTTTTGGGGTGTGTGGGTTGGGGATTGGGAAGAAGGTGGGTGAGGGGGCGAGGGAGAAAATCAGGGAGAGAGATAAGATTAGTTTTTTTGTTTAAAAACAAAAATTGGAGTTAACCATGTCAGTGTCAATATATTTAAGGCATAAGGGTAAATTTGGAAGCAAAAGTTAGGTTGTCTTATGCATTAACAACATTGGTTTAAGTGTAATAAAAATGACACATGTCATGTAGGAAAGAGAGAAGATCCAAAAGAGAAGGTTAGAGAAAAAATTGATAGCATTCCCCATATTAAAGTCAATAGGATTCGAGGAGAAAGCCACCGACTTCTTGGTCGCTGGACATGACAAGACAACTAAACCAAATAACAAGAGCCATTTCACACTCCTCTGTGGGGCAACGTGCCGAAGGTCAAAATGTGTTCTTGTAAGAATCCTTGACATCAATAATTAAATAGTATGTATAATTTATGAAAAGATTCTTTATGTAATCAAAGGCCAAATGACCCGGAAAATTCTACGGTGCGCCCTGCGCATGGATGCGCCACTATTATAGACCATTGGATAAGCTATTGTGGGATGTGGGGTAATCTACACCGTTGATAGTAAGTGACGCCTACTTTTTGAAGCCAAAGACGACTTTAAGTCTTAGTATCATAAAACGTGTACAAAATTACAAAATCGTAGTGTACTGTAGTTACTGATGAATAATTTAGAATAAAACAAAACAGGAATATAATGGCTTACTAGCTTCCACATAATATTTAACGTTGTTTTATTTGTCCAATAATAGCTAGAATGGAGATATTTTCTGTGATTCCCGAATTTCTTTCTCTTACGTAACTTAATAATAGTGACGATTTGTTATTTGTTAAAAGTAAATGCTACGGTCAAATATCTGAATTTCTTCCTTTCCTCGCCGCCACAGTAACCCCGACTCTGGCGTCCTAGACGAAAATCCAAATCAACCTATCCCCTCGCAATTTAACGCAATCGATATGTAATAAACAAAGAAAAAACTAGAATTAAAGAAACAAATGAATGATTGTCTGCAAAAAAGAAAAAAAAATTCAGATGATGTAATTGGAGGATGCCTACCCAAGACCGCTTCTCGATGGTATAAGATTCATGGAAACTATGTTAACCAGTAAAAGAGGAGGAAACCAAATGTATATAGAAACTGAAAAAGTGAAAGAGCACAAATTAGAAACTGTTCAAGTCTGCCAAAAAAAAAAAAAAAAATCAGATTATGCCTTTGCATTGAACTGACTATGGGTGGCTTGAGTAACATCATGTTTGCAGAGGGTCGTCTACGACGCCGGAATAGGAGGTTCTGTGGCGGCGATGGGAGGAAGAACACGTTCATGATTTTCTCCTCTGAACGTGTTTTTGTTCCAGTGAACTTTTATTATTTATTTTTTAAATTTCAGTTTTTGATTAAGTTAAATGAATATCTTGATTTTTAAGTAATTTTTTCTGAACCCTTAGATTAGATCCAAGGGTAAGTGACCACAAGTCCCTTGAACCACGGAGTCCAGGAGAAAGGGACTGTGCTATTTTTTTCTATGACTTATGAATGACATTGGTATTGTTCAAATTATAAGGATATTTGATTGTCAGTTGTTATATATAAAACTTTTAGCCTTTCAAAATTGCACCTCCGTCTAAAAAATTCCACCAGTGTATGGTTACTAAATTAAAGACACTATGGGACCATTTAATTGTGTATAGTGTGGATTAACCCTAAGCACAGGTCTAATTTTAAGTCATGTGCTCATACTGCAGGGAGATTGAGTTCAAACACAAGGAAAACAGGGAAGATCTTAATCAATGGGCAAAAACAAGCACTGGCATATGGAACTTCGGTAGGAAGATCAAGAACTATATATCATAATACCTTTCTCTTTTGGCTTAATGAAGATATAAATACGAGTAATTTATAAAGCTTTCAATATCTCTTTTCATAATTTAAATATCATCAACACAGGCATATGTGACACAAGATGATACTTTGATCACAACTTTAACGGTCAGCGAAGCCGTATACTACTCAGCTCAGTTGCAATTGCCAGACTCCATGGCCAAGGCAGAGAAGAAAGAGAGAGCAGAAATCACAATAAGAGAGATGGGTTTGCAAGATGCCATGAACACAAGGATTGGAGGGTGGGGATCTAAAGGCCTCAGTGGTGGGCAAAAGAGGAGAGTGAGCATTTGCATTGAGCTTCTTACACGCCCAAATCTTCTCTTCCTCGACGAACCAACAAGTGGCCTTGACAGTGCAGCTTCTTATTATGTCATGAGCAGAATTGCAAACCTGGATAAAACTGATGGAACTCCAAGGACTGTAATTACATCCATCCATCAACCTAGCTCTGAAGTCTTCCAACTTTTCGACAATCTTTGCCTTCTGTCGGCCGGAAGAACTGTCTATTTTGGCCCTGCTTCTGCAGCAAATCAGGTGACTAGCTTAATTTCCCGAGCTTAATATTTCTAAATTTGGATCCGTAGCTGTAGGGTTAACTGCTGTTATTTTCAAATGATTGCAGTTTTTCTCTTTATGTGGTTTCCCTTGCCCAACTCTCCAAAATCCATCAGATCACTTCCTTAAGACTATAAACAAAGATTTTGAGCAGGTAAGCCTTTTTTTTTTTTTTGGTAAAGTCCTAGTCGTATTTGATTGCAACTTTTCTCTTTATGTGGTAATCAAGAGTGCTCATACGCTCATTGAGCCCATCCAAAATGTAATCTCATGATCCAAACTGTTCATTTTTTAGGACATTGAACAAGGCATGGTTGGACACACACCCACAGAAGTAGCGATTGATACTCTAATAAAGTCCTATAAAGCATCTGAAACTTATCAGCAAGTTCAAAGACAAGTAGCTGAACTATGTAAGCAGGTATAGGCTAGTAATCAGATTCATATATAGCTCCAATTCACTATCCTTTCAAATGGTAGTTGATTCCCAGGATCATGGGAGGGGCCAAAACCTATGACTAACATAAATTTATATGAAATTTAGGATGTCGGTGAAGAATTGGAGAAGAGAAGCCATGCTGGCTTTCTTACACAATCTTTCGTACTTACAAGAAGATCCTTCGTGAACATGTATCGAGATCGAGGCTACTACTGGTTGCGCCTGGCTGTCTACATTACCATTGCATTAGGCTTGGGCACTATCTATCAAGATCTTGGACATGGTTATGAATCAATTCAGGTGATTTGTTTTGTACATAAGATGCTTATGTTGCCAAATTTAATCTGGACGGAACATTTATGCAACAATCAACCTGATCATTTCTCCATCTAATTCACAATATAACATGTTATATATCATTACACTCTCAATTTTAGCCATTGATCATTAGGAGTTCCGTGTACGTATTATGTAATATGTGGTTCATATTGACAGTTTTCTAAACTTAACTTGCTTGACCAGAGAACACTACTTAACTTGCTTGAGCAGAGAACACTAAACTTAACTTGCTTGACCAGTTTTCTAAACCTGATCATTGGATATATTGACATAAAACTTATTAGATTTCTATTTTTCCAGGCAAGAGGCTCGCTG
>NW_018925136.1:0-41618 GCF_002207925.1 Prunus avium | reverse complement strand
TGTTGAAAAATTTGCTTTATTCGAAACAATAGAAGCATCTTAAGAAAATACAGTGGATAGCATAAGAAACCCAAACATAAGAGACAAGAACAAAAACGTAATCTTAAAAAAACATTCGCAGCCCTAAACCATGATTGGGTTGAAGTTGGGCTGCCCATACTCCCACTATCCTCCTTACAAATTATCCAATTACATCAAGCCTTCATGGGATTGCATAGGAAGTTGTTAAAGCCCAATGCTACTCTAAAGTTTGTTGTTGTTTCGCCCTCTTGAGTTGTTGGACTTAATCTCTATAAATAATAAACAATTACAGTCGCATAAAAAAACCATAATGATAATCGAACGGCTATAAAATTTTGAAAGGTGAGGAAAAAGCAGAAAGGCGCTAGTGCATTAGTAAATCAATTGTGTTTTCATTTTATTTATTTTCCCATAATACCCTCCTTTGGAAACATCGCTCGCCAATTGTATGTCACATTACAGCATCTCTAGGAGAGTCTATAAATTTTAGCCAAATTCTAGCTATTATAACAAACCACTTAAAATGTGTTTCCTCCAGCAATGTTCTCTATTTTGGCTAATCTGAAATATTTTATTATTATTTTCTCTTCTCTTTCTCCCTCTTTCTCTTGCAAATCAAATATATTAAATAAATAAATATAAAATAAAAAAAACCAACCCCACCAACCTCCCAAATGTCTCTATTTCTCCCTCCCTTTTTCTCTCTCCTCCTAGCCAAATTCTCTCTCCTCCTTGCTAGATGTGGAGAGCCAAAAATTGGTTCTCCAAAAAAGAGAGTCAAGTAGGGAGTTTGCTGGAGGAGGATTTTCCTTCTTTTTAACCAAAGTAGCTAGGGATTAAAGGATAGAGAATCTGTTGGAGATGCTCTTGCACTTTGTGCCCAACCAGGGAAATTGAACAGGCTAGGCCAGACATGTTGGGCGAATGTGATCGGAATCCTTAATGAGGTTCCAAGTTCGATCATCCGCATGTGTAAAGAACCTCTTGTGAAGAGCTTTCTCTTAACCTGTGCCTGGCTCAGAGAGGTGACACTCCCTGCCACCATTTTTTTTACCCCAAAAAAAGAAAAACAAGTCTTACATATATGTTTGCAACAGTAAGAAAATTGTGAATTATGTTTTTCAATGGCTATTTGGGCAGATATGCCTTCATTAGAAGATGGAAATCTCAGTCTCTTTGGCAAGTCTTCAAATACAAGGACATGGGAGCTGACCTCCTTCAATCCAAGATACGGTCTTGAGGGAGGAGAGACAGGCATGAGGCAAAGAAGCATTCTGAGCTAGCTTTTTGGAGTTTGGGCCTTTGCTTCTCATTGTACTAAGATCCCTTTGTGGATTTCGTCTAACAGGAGTTGATCCTCGAACGCCTTTGTCCATGTTCTTACGCAAGCCCAATTACATGTTTTTTCATATCTCAATTTTTTGTTTAAAACAGTTTACTAATTTATAAGTTCATTCATTCAGGGAAGAATTTATGTATTTTAGTTTCACGTCCTACTTTCTTTATCTCTCTTCTCACGTGTATTACGTATTACGTAAGTGAATAAATAACTTCTTTTACTATTGAGAGCTTATCTAATAGGGAGGACTAGATTGGATTAAACTAGACTAGAAAAATGCATACATTTCTTGTGCATTCAAGACATAATATAAATATATTGCCTAAGAATAGGGACTATCTATAAGAGATTGATGACTAAAACTTATCCCCCATAATCCTTTTGAAAATGACGGGATTATAAGGGATAAGTTTTAGTCATCACCTCTTATAAGTCATCCTTCACCCTCCAAGTTTAGACAATAATATCCATATTATACCTTAATTGCACATGAAATGTAGCCACTTTGCTAGTCTAGTCTACAGGGAGGCTATAATGAGGGGTAAAAGTGAGGGCTTATAATGAGGGGTTTCTTAATAGCTATCTAATCTAGTGCATAGTTATTATTGGACTACTGGATTGAATCCCCTCATTATAACCCCTCACTTTTACCCCTCATTATAAAAACTGCACTTTAATCTAGTTTAGTCTAATCTAATGGCGGAGCCAGGAATTTAAGTAAGAGGGGGCACCCTTAAAAATTCAAACACTTTCTTTTATGACAAATCAACCTAGTTTTTAAGAAATCCGTAATTTTATCACTTTCCTCTATTTTTTTTTTCTTTATTTTTTGTATGAATAACCTATCACTCTTTTGTGATAACAAAATACATGCAATTCAAAAGAAATTTAGACATGAGAATGAAAGAGAAGCAAAGAAAATAGTGGACATTTAAGAATTTGTGAGGAATTTTATAATATTTTTACAATATCATTAACATATAATTGCCTATACAATATTTAAGAGGGGGCCAGTACCCACCCTGGGCATGCATTGGCTCCACCAGTGGTCTAATCCTCCCTAACAAACAAGGTGGGATTGTGCATTGCATGTTCTTTTGAGGTATGAAGCCCAATTTTATGTCCATTGCTTCTACTTTTATAAATATTAGTCCACTGAATGTGCACCAAATAATTTATACCACCAAAGATAACGTCACGTTCCATACTTAGTATAATTTACCAATAATATAATAAGAAAACAATTTTAAACTTTTTGTAATTAGTAGAATTAGAATAAAATGATCGATCTTGTCATTTTCAGTGAATTTGGAATATGATTAAAAGAATTAGCTTAGCTCCCCTTAATTTATGTTCTTATGTGGGAATTGATCCTACATTCCAAATGTTTATTACTTTATTCTCAAAATCAGTGTAATTGGCCTAAATCCATCTTTCTAATTCAAAGTTAGGCATAAACTAATACTAGATAAGCAAATCCTTCTCCTATTGCTTTATTTTATTCTCTTTATAGCGAAGTTCTCTCTCTATATATCTCACTATAAGACAAATTCCCATTGATATCTTCGCAAAACACTCACCCTTTTAAAAACCCAAATAGCCAATGAGTTTTTATTGTATTATTATATAAGTATAATGGAGAATAGGTTCACTACACATGCATGAAAAGCAATTGGTAATTTATATTGAAGATACTACTAATTAAATTAAGTGGGATAATCATTTGGAATTACTCACTTTAAGGGGAAAAAAGTGTAAACAAAGATTACTAGGCACTCCATTTTCCTTTACACTATACATGGTATCCACTTGCCTCTCCACTAGGAGAAATCAAGGCATGTTGCTCTTCGTATAGTACTGATGTATTTTTCTTTATAATAATGTTGGAAGAGATATCAAATTTAAATCTCGCTTAATTACAAAGAACGGAGAATATACATTTTTTTGACATATCACCGACCTCATTAGACGGTCATCTATAATCGAATTCCAAAGGAATTATATCCTAATATCCACTCATTCAAATGTTGAGCCTTAAATTCGAATCATGATGTACACATAGTCATAGTTATATGCACTTACGTGAACAAGGAGAGAACACATAAACTGCCTTTTGTTTGGTGATTAAGAGAGGTCGTTATTGCTTTTCTTTAAAGGGCGATATACAAATATCTTGCTTAGTTAAATCGAGGACCTGAAAGAAGAAGGAAAAAAGGAAAATTGGCCATTGTGGAGGACAATCACATGGGCATGTTGACATGTTGTATATATGTTACACGAAATAGAGCTTTCCATACTTTATGGAGACTCTTATATATATATATATACTTACTGACACTGTGATGATATATAGAGGGTTAAAGCCAAGCAACTATGCATTATGAAAAAAGCTGGTCGGGGCTATAGAAATGTTCCCTCAGATCACTTGGAATTCCCAGAAAAAAGTTTGAAGAAAAAAGATTCAATCCAGCTGATGTGGCATGCTGCAAACCTATTTTTGGGGGAAATTTCCCTTTTATGGGGCATCACTTGTATATACATCATGATGATCTTGATGCATTCCCTTTGGTTTATTCTTTCGTGGGTGAATTGAAAGTTTCTAGGCTAGGCTTGATGAAACACAGGTAGGAATAAAATTCTCGTAAATTTATATTCATAATGTTCTCTTGTCAGACTTACGTTGTCAATGAATTTAAACTATATATATTATGGCAAAACCAACATGATCAATGATCTATAGATACAAAGTGACGACATAAACATATTACGTTGACAATGGTAAAGAGAAATTTCTAGAAGACATTGCTACATCAATGATCTATAAATAATAAAGGTAATTAATATTCCGAAATTTTCTAGAAGACATTGAATTGTACTTGGGTAAGTAATTTGAAGGAAAAAAAGTACTTAGAAAAATTGGTGTGGTCCAAACTATGAGATTGAGAGGAATATGAAGGAAGATGTGACAAAATTGGAAACCCAATTAAGCAGAGCTCATTGTCATGAGAAGGGAAAATGCTGGGTTTGGTCTGGCTGGGGTCTGTGTCACAGGGCCAAGTGGCTGGATGAGGAAGAAGCAAAATCTAACAAGGGCATGATCATGGCACTGTGGAAAAGAGAATGTGTGTCCTAAAGGGCAACAAACTCCATGCATATATCACACCATCTATCCATTGGTTTGGGTTGGATTGGATTCTGGAATCCATATAACTGCTTTTTTGAATTCCCTAGCTCCTAGTTTTTGTTGGTTACTCCCCCTCAGACACATACCATAATTTCCTAGCTCTAAGTAGCTAGTGAAAATATAAAATGCAAATTATAGAGGTCTCTTCATATAATGCAAATTAAGATCATGATGATGACATTACCTAATTGCCTAATAGATAAAACAAAAATTTGGAGAAGAGACTGGGAGAGAAAAACTGACATACACCGGGATGTCACTGCGGTTGTATCCCAATCAATTACACACTATCATATAATAAAAAATTATAAGACATAATTAACTTGAGATACCGACACATTAACATTCCACGTAGGAAAGTTCTTTAATTTATAGCACATGTGTAAATGGTGAGGCAAGTAGCTAGTCAACAGTTAGGCAGAGGGGGCCTGTGCAGGATTCACATTGGTCATCTATACGGAAAGTGAATTATACTGAGCTCCCCAAATATCCCTCCCAACAACTAGAGTTGAGAATCCTTTTCTTTTTGGTCCCACCCTTCACAGCTCATCAGTCATCTCTCTGCCACAACCATTCACATTCTCTGGAAAAAGACATTAAACTTTTACAATGCCTTGAGCATCTCAAATTTCCCTCTTACAGAAATTTTATTCCATGACCGTCCAATTCTTCTCCTATATATTAATTAAAATCCACACTAATTCCCTCTTTTCTTTTATTCAAAGTGATACTTCAAATGAGTAAAGCAAAAACCTTTCATCTACAAGATCTTATATCGCATGGGAATTAGATCATTGTTCAAAGTTGATATTTTTCAAAACTTGTAATCTAAGTTCACTTTTGAAAAACAGAAGTAATATTTGTTCGGAAACATACATATAACAAGAGAACATTACTCTTACTATACATATGTAATAAATTCCGTTATTCGCTGTGTTTTTTAAAATATAGAAAATAAATTCCGTTATTCGCTTTGTTTCTGAAGATGGAATATAAGTGTAAATTTCATCATCCCCAATTCAAACTATTCCACCTTCCAAAGGTACATGATGTAGCCTTAGCTAATTGAATTACATCATGCATGCATATGAGACCCTCTCACTCAAAACTCAAAACCATCAACATCAAACTGCCTTTAACCGATGCCCGCATACAAACATCCGCAGAGTTAATCCGTCGGCAGCTTTCAAATATTGATAGCTATATGTGTTTTTTTATGCCCACAATTCAATCCACAAATAATATGAAAGTCATGATCATTTTCTATTAGTCTGCTAGCCAGCTCTCTCGAGAATAACTAGTCTCCATCCTAATATTTTTTCCACAAACAAAACAAAGATTCCCAATGTGGGGTTAAAGCCTTAAAAAAAAACAAAAACAAAAAGAAGAAAGGAAAAAAAAAGGGGAAAAATAACAAGGATTCTCTCCTAGAGGATATATGAGTTATGCCCACACTTAGATAGGTGATTGGTACTGGTCCATGGCTGCATGTCCCAAACACCATGACCCCTATTGTATCCTGGCTAAGACCACCACAATCAAGTGGGCCCCACCTTACCCCACTATAACCACATCCAAACATGCCCATAATTTTATTTCTCCTAAATTATTAAAAAATAATAATAATAACCACATCACATTTTCCATCTCATCGCTCTTCTATATATATACACTACATCTCCAGGCTCAATGTCTCATAACAACTCTCTCTCTCTCTCTCCTTCTCAGCTCTCTCTCACTCACTACCAGCTTTTTGCCTTCTTACTTAATTAAGCTCTTGATTATCAAACATGTCTGGGGTTTGGGTTTTCAAGAACGGCGTCGTTCGACTCGTGGACGGGGCGGATTCCATGCAGGGCTCCAACGCCAGGCGCAAGGTGCTGGTCCACACCCCAAGTGAGGAAGTGATCAGCTCCTACGCCGTGCTCGAGCGCAAGCTGTCGTCGCTGGGTTGGGAGCGTTACTACGACGACCCAGACCTTCTCCAGTTCCACAAAAGATCCACCGTCCATCTCATCTCTCTCCCCAAGGATTTCAACAAGTTCAAGTCCATGCACATGTACGACATCGTTGTTAAAAACCGCAATGTGTTTGAAGTGAGGGACATGTAGTCCTTCCTTGGTACTTGTAATATATAGCTACCCTGCTGCATGTGCTTGGTGATGACTTAATTGTGTGTTAATATATAATTTATGTATGTTTTTTTCTTATTTGGGGTTCACTTTTGAGTTTTGGTTTGGTTTAGTTTGGTTTGATTTGGTTTGATTCGACTTGGCTTGTGGATGAAATTTAATTGGGTTTAGTTTAGGGTTTGCTCACTGGGTGCTGTGGTTATGTACAAATTGAATTTTATAATTAATCAAGGATCATTGTGAAATGAAAATTGGGTCTAGACTCTTGCTGGGTTTTCTTTATTTGTTTTACATGCCCTATTGTTTCCTTGAAAAGAATCAGAAGAGCCAGCAATTTCCATGCCCCTTATTGATAAAATTCTAACTAGAAAAGAAAGAAATTTAAACTAAATGAAAATTATGTTGGTGTTGTTCTTTCCTTTCTATAGCCAGTTTGAAATTCTTGCTTTATACTTCAAATTAAGAATCCGGTAAAATAATAGGTAAGATTGCAAGACGCCATGGAAAAAAAATCACATGAATTCTATCTTTTTTATGGGATTTATGTTGGAGTATGGTTTGGCTCCTTAAAATTGGAGAAATTTTTATATGTTCTAGGTACACCACATGTAAATTGAGGAGGAACACATCCTCACAACAAATAAAAGAATTAATTGACAAGTGTCAAAACTCCATTTGATTTGAGGAGGAGTTCCTCCTCAATTTTAAGGAGCCAAAACGACATTGGTTGTAAGAAGGAACTCCTCCTCAATTTTCTTGGAGAAATGCACGTTGATTGGCCTTGACTAAGAGAGGGAATGAGGGGGCAATGACATGTCATCTAATTTGTTTGTATATTATTATACATTTTTTGATAGTATACAATACTAAACTATATAAAGGGGGATAATAACTAATAGGGGAGCATATCGCTTCTAGCCAACTTATAGGTTGAATCAATACCAATCTAAGAAAGAAAGAAAAAAATCAATACCTTAAAGCCAAATCAAATGGGCAAAATATGAAATTAAACAGAAATAAAAAATAAAAAATTGGAGTGCGAGAAAGTGAATCACGTTTAGGCCAACCATTTGCTTTGCTTACCAACAACGTGGTGCCACCACGTGTGTATGGCCAGTTCTATCCGCTCAGAGAAAATTCATTGAAATCCCCAAATTACCCTACACAAATCAAACAAGTGAGAGGCAATTATTGAGTTTTTCCTAGCCCAAAAGTGGGAATAATACAAAGCCATGGACATGCAAAGTCAGCAAGTGGCTAATTTTGGGTGAGACAAAAATAAGTCTTTTCTTGAAATATCGAAACTTTATCAGGGGTTTAGGGAAATTGAAATATTCTTTTACTCGAAACGGAAAATTTTGCCAGAAATGGAAATTGAAATTGAAAATTTTTGCCTCTGCCAACTCTACACGACTCTTGAAAGCTCTGTCTCATCCTACAAAGCAAGCATTGTTTTGACCTAGAACGTATATAATCTAGGCTAACATGAAGAGTTAGGTGGAGTTTGGTAATCTAAGTAGGAACTTAAAAACTTTAAAAACAAGGAGTTCTAAAATCCATGTTTCAAGATTCAAAAACTTGTTTAGTACGCAACTTGGAAATAGTTTCTCGAATAAAAAAAAATTCTAGAAAAACAGATTTTGTCTGTTTTCAAGTATTTGGGTGAGTTTGAGTTATCTTTTAGTTTGGGTTTTCAAAACTAAGTTTACCAAACAAATTTTATGAGTTTTGGACTCAAATTCTGTTTTTAAATTTAGAAAGTTGAATTCAAAGGACGCAAGATAGTTAGAGTTGCTACGTACTCATCACCAAATGATGCGATAATTAGATAATGAAAAATCATCTGATAGATAAATTAAATGAACAAATTTGATAAACCTAGCATTATTTATGATAGTTCAATACGACACATGGATCCCTTACTAAAAAAAAAGTAGGGACAAAGATATTAGGGGACACCAAAGAGTAGTGGAATATGCCGTAAGACATGTATATCCTCCTAAGGAGAAGGACATCAAAGCCCTAATAGGCTATTAATATCCTTACACAATTTACTTCTTCCTACTAACATTCTCATATTCATTTCCGAGATATATGGCCATGCATGAATTAATCCAGAGTTTTTGGAGCCATATATCATGCCAATTTGACAATTTGCCAATTTGCCATGCATGTCCAAGCAACATGTGCTTTAAAGAACGTTATGGAGGAGAGATCTTCCACTATCCAAACCCTAAAACGAAAGTAAGAGAGAGAGGCACCAAAAACTCGTGTGGATAAGAGGCTTATCAACGTGTGTCAAAAAGATCGTACGGGCGAGAGGCCATGATCGATGCATGAAGGGTCATGAGAGAGCACAAATTCGAGCTCATCTGTTTTCTCATTCGTCTGGCAAAAAGCCGCCATCCCCCATCCCTTGTTTGAATGGGCTAGAATTGACTTTTCATTGAGTGGTCAGTTCCTCCAAATTAATAATGATATGGTCTTCTTCTGATTCCAAAGGGCAACAAAGTATGAATGAATGAAAGGATCGGGCGCCAACTGATAGCTAGCAAGGGAAGGGAGCTCTTTGTTTTCTTCTTTATATCATCCGATTCCTATCCACAAAGGATGGGGAGAGGGATCCTTTCTGTCTTCTTATGTGTGAGTTTGATTTTGACGGCAATGTCAAAGCTTATGTCATATCAATGCCATCATTGATTCATTGCCATGCAATACTTTGTCAAACAGTTTGGAAGAAGATATGTATATATATATATACATGCACATGAGACCCAACTGGACTACACACATTGAATATATTATCCTTTTGGCAATAAAAGGAATGTTGAAAAATGGAAGCATATGCATAATGCATTACATGTTTGTATTAACTAATGTCAACAAACTGACAGTTTCAATTTTGCCTCATCTATTAATCTCACCAATTTTTTATAAAAAAAGAAAAAAGAAAAGAGAAATAATGAACTCATTATCAGGTTCGATCTAACTGAGATGGAAGAGGACGAACACACTGCATGTATTGGTCAACTGACCTAATCCATATCTGGCTATAAGTCGTTAATGATATATATATAAATAATGATATATATATAAACAAGTTCCATGGTTTCTTAGGGGGTCGTTAAGTCTCTCCCCTAACCAAACCCTACTCACCAAAAGGGAAACCTAGCTCCAAAATCACTTTTCTGTGCGAAATTTCCAATTGATTAGGATGTAGTATTAGGGCGAGATGTAGACTCGAGTTTATTTTAATATTTGTTTCAGAAAAGTTGTGTTCCAGAGTTTGAATTTGTGAGGTCGAGTGTTCTGTTTTTCAAACTTTTAACTTCCGTATATTCTTCTGCTACGCCTGCCTTGATTTCATGGGACTCTCTCACTACTTTAAGGTCGGTACATTACAGAAGAAAATGATTAGTTAAAGAGTTTAGTGGTGTGGTTGGCAGGCCATGACTTATGGTGCTGCTAAATCATAACCTATAGCTCTACTTATTTGTCTTTTATACCTTCCGACGTTTTGTGCTGCCATTCTTTCACGCTTAAATTTTCTTAAGATGATGATGAAAGAAGGAATCGGATGTTTGAGTTGAATACTCTAATTAATATTTGTCCGCTTTTAATTAGTCTCTCACTAGATTGTCATTAATATTTGTCCGCTTTTAATCAGTCTCTCACTAGATTGTCATTAATATTTGTCCGCTTTTAATCAGTCCCTCATTAGATTGTCATTTTGTTGTCTTTTTTCTCTTTTTTCTAAACAAAAACTTTGGACCATTTCCGATTCATGCGTCATTCTTGCGCATGAGCCATGCCAATCTTCTATGTATCGTTCACCATGCTAATTTTCCATGTATGGTTCCTCCATGCTAATCTTCTATGCTTCCCGCCATGCTAATCTTCTATGCATCGTTCCAATTTTAACGGATGTCTCAAACAAACCAGACTGCGTTTTTCATCAACAACATTTATTTGGTTTGACCTGCCAAACTAGATTGTTTTCCCCAACTCTTTGTTTGTAGAACCCATATCATAAAAGTCACACTATATGTTAAAAGAGTCGGGAAGAAAAAATTGAAGTGAATTGAATTGTATAACATCTTCACAAAATTTTCTTTTGGAACACATGCGGGATCTTCTGATCTAATCAGTCAACTGAAATTTTGAAAATAAAAATAAAAAAAATCACCAAAACCGCATTCGCATTGTTGCTGTATTGAAATAAAATCTAGAAACATAACGAACAATTTGATAAAGACCAGAATGTAAGAATTCTCTCACTGTCTCTCCCCTCCCTCCCTCCTTTTTCAACACAAGTTGAATTGAAGCCCATGTATGGTATAATTTGAACGCAAAGCTTTGTGACTAATTATTACTAGTTTGTGCAGTCAAATCCATGACAAATTGAAACCCAGATTACCAAGACCAGAAGCAACAGGATTCCGAAAACGACCAACTTTATCTTCATGTTTTGATACCACATTTTCCTTCTGATTTGAGTCCCCTTACTTTTGTAGTCTTGGGCCTGAAAAGTGCAACACACAAGGGTGTTCAGTACTCAACTAAGATATATATGGCAGATAAAAGGGCAGGGTTGCTCTCTTGCCTCAACTTACCTGAGAACGAAGGGTTTCAGTCTTGTCAACAAGAACAGTCAGGTTTTCCCCTCTATCAATGGCCTGAAAAACATGTACGGGAGGAATTAACATGAAATGCAACATCTATTTCCTAGTTAGGAGGGTATAATAAACCGACACAGATGAAAGGAACCTTCAAAATGATGAAATGAAGTTAATAAAGCAAGGTTGATACACGCAAGATGTTGACTGCCAAAAAAGAAGAGACGCATACAGCACCACCAGGCCTAGTTAAAGGAAAAATGAATTAAAATTTAATGCTAGTAGCATAGGGCAACTTAGTTTACCCCTCCTCTTTAACTAAACACTCAGTTTGCAAATTTACCTCCAAGCAGAGAGAGCATCTTCCAGTTACAGCACCAGATGCTCTGGTCCTTGGATGAAATGGTTTGGTCTAAACAAGTAAATCACTCCAAACTCCACTGCAATATAGTACAAATACAGGGACCTCCCATTTGTTTCTAAGAATTATACTCAGGTGAATTTTAAATAGTTAACTGAATATCAAATGACAACGCACACAGCACAGCAACATTTACAGCATCACAGAAGCCCCAGTAGCCCCTCTCCAACAATCCATGGAATCTGTGAACTACAAAACCACACTCAAAGAATAGACTAACGAACCAGCAAGATCTCCTTGCCTCTCTATATCTTTATGTTCCTTCTTAGTTTGAGATTCCTCTGTTTAAGAGGTTGTGAACTAAATCTAAAAGACTTCTTTTTTTTGCCAGACTATGATAAAGAGACTTCTTAACTTGCCTTTATGAAAAAGCTTGGCAGGTATGGGTTGAAACGCAGATCACTCCCTTGCCAAAAGAATTATTGGAAAAGTTAATCTCCAAAAGATACTCCGTGCTTTTTTATTGCGAATTGAACTCCCACCATAGATGTGGGATGACTTCCACCAGCCTCAGAAAACCCCAACACCACCACCATGAATAGATCACATACATTCATGATGAAGCCAATTGACACCACAACTGGTGGGTCACAACTCTCTCAAGTACTTTTCTTTTACAAATAAATGTTAACCGGAAGATTTTGATCCATTGTGACCTCAGCAGTCTAATATAAGTCTGCTTTATACAATATTTCATAGATTTTTGATAGGCTAAATTCGTCAACTTACTTGATTAAAGATAATAAATACATTTTAGTTCTTTGATAACGCCATTACTCTTAATTGTTTGTCTCCATCTTAGTGAGGATCAGTGTGTCTTCTGAGTACAAATGTTGAGGGAGGCCAAATTTTAGAAACAGGGGAGAGGCCCATGTATGCTAAAAGAAACAGTTTCTACAGTTTCTACTAAAGAAAATAAAAGTTTTGTGTGGCAACATCACTAATTAGACCTATGTGTATGTTAGCAGAAACAAAAAAAAGCATGTAGTGTAGATGCAGATGGAAAATTACTAACTAAAAGAAAAATCAAAATATGCACTATAATTGAGAACAGAAACCACGTTTAACTCATTGAGGTTTATTTACCTTGTCAATATTCTCTAACATTATACTTTTAACTTCTGAAACCTGCGCCTTCACTTTCAATAGCTTTTCAATCTCTTCTGCATGATCGATAATATACTTCATGTGCTCTTTCATAATTGGTCTGTAATTTACAAATCCATCTTAGTTGACCACTTGGACAGAAAAATGCCCTCAAAAGCATAGAGATACTTGCATATATTACATAAAGTCTATCTTGAATGAACATACCCGAATTCCTTGTTAAGACTTTTGGCAATAGCCGTATCTGCTTTACCACCCCCATATCTTTTTCTAAAGTCAGCTTTCATTCGTTCCAAAAATGCAATAGATATCTGTTTGCCAACAGAGTCTTTAGCAACAACACAGTACGCTGCAAATTCAATAAAACACTGTATATAAGGTTTGATGCCACATACATTGCCCACTAAAACTTACTGATTGAAAGTGCACTGACTTGGACACACACATAGACGCATACAGAAAACAAAAGAGAATAACAGATTGCAGTACTGATTCGTTAAATACCATTTCATCTAGAAACTAAGAACTAGCATTAATGGTTGCTTCAGAAATAACATAAAGCTTTTATTCAATGAAAGATTTGTATGCAAAGAGTAATGGCATAAAACATCATAAAAACAAACATCTAGCTATTTAAATGGTTCAACCCCAAGACCTGTATGACAAAACTCCTGTGCTTGTGCTATGTTTACATGAATTCACAGGTAATCTCAATTGCCAACTGACACAACCGCACAATGCTAGAACTGAAACTACTTTTCCTTTTTCGTTTGAAGGAGGCCAAAAGTCTAGAGTCGAGATTTGAACTCCCACCATAGATGTGGGGTAATATGTCTTATCAACTAAGCTGTTGATCCCCCACAAACTGATACTCATTTTCATAAGCCTTAATTTAATAGATACTTATTTATAGTGAGGTGAGGGGTTTAAAACTCTGTGGAGGATTCATTTATATTCAAGGCTGCATACTAGTGGGATGCATGGTGTGATGTGATATATAGGTTCTAGTACTAAACGAACATAAAGTAACAGACTGCGATACGAATCCTAGAGAATAACATAATTGTTTTTCTTCTGTTGAAAGTGAATTAATAATAATTCACAATAGGAGTTGAATTTCCAGAATCTAAACAAGGACGAGCTTATTCGCATTCTTTATTAAACAAAAGGTGTTCCTTAAATCAGTACTTCTTCCATCCTTAAACTTCTACAATTACTTGCATAGAATTCCATTCTTTTGAACAATTTAACTAACGCTTGATGCCAGAACTCAACTGATTTCTAATCCTACTAAACTGAGCTGAAATACAAACTCTTTTAAATTGTCGGAAAGCAAAACAACTCAAAATTCGAAATTTTAATCTTTTTTTCCATTTCTCAGCGTTCAAACAGCTAAAAAACCAAAATTTATGAGAAGCTCAGAAAACCAAGCAAAACCCAGTTAAAAAAGTTCACTGCTTTTCAAGTTTCAGCAACAAACCAAGCACAACCAGATCATACATACTAAAATTGTACTGTTTCGCACTAGATCCAACTACTTCCACATGCAATTCAAGCTCCCAGAGTGTTTGCTTCCTGGGAACCGAGAGAAAGTAAAAAGAAAATGATACATAGAGGGAGATCAGCTAGCTAAAAGGTGAGAATTGAATTACGCACCATAGCCATCCTCGACGAGAAAATTGAAGGTGTGGTGATCGCAGCTGTAGGTGAACTTGTTGTTGGAGGACGGCAGTTTCTGAAGGCACTGAGTCGCAATCGCCGGGAAGTTGCCGGTGAACTCAGTGTACTCGGCCAGGATCATTGTGCCCCTGGCCACAAAGCTGTATATGAACGATTCCTGACTCATTTCCTCGCACTGAGTCAGCTCGCTCTCAGCTGGGGGGAGGGAGATCAGAAAGGAGGGAGATGGAAGCAGACAAATTGTAGGCTCTGGTTGGTTTTGTTTCTTTCCTGTGAAGTAAGAATTTAGCTTTTGGTTTTACTTTATTTGACTAAAAAAAAAAAAGAAAAAAAAAGGGACAGGGAAAAAAAAAATGATAAAGAGATTAATTTTAGAATATTAATTTTGGGTGGACCTGAGTCGTAAAGGACCTGTAATTATATTGTGCCGTTGATGTCTCGGCTTTGACTGGTTTATAGTGGAATGACGACAACACCCCTGATTGGGCGAAAAGTGGAATGTTACACAAATGGCGATCGATGTTTCCAGAGGAGGGTATTATGGGAAAATAAATAAAATGAAAACACAATTGATTTACTAAATTATAAAAAGCCGGCAGCGGGGCAGCCGTGCAATGCACTAGCGCCTTTCTGCTTTTTCCTCACCTTTCAAAATTTTATAGCCGTTCGATTATCATTATTGTTGTTTTTAGGGGGTTTCACTAAAACACCCAAAATGGGGGCTGAAATTATAAAAACACCCAACACCAAAAACACTTTATAAACACACCCAAAATCCATCATTACACACTCAAAACTCATTTATAAACACACCCAAAAAAATATACAATTGTTGATTTTGGGTGTGTTTCTATGTTTAAATAGTGTGTGGGTTTTTTTATAAATACATGTCTAGAATTGGGTTTATTTATAATAATCTATTGTTTTTATGCGTCTATAAAAGACTGTAATTGTTTATTATTTATAGAGATTAAGTAACAACTCATGAAGGCGAAACAACAACAAACTTTAGAGTAGCATTGGGCTTTAGCAACTTCCTATGCAATCCCATGAAGGCTTGAAGTAATTGGATAATTTGTGAGGAGGATAGTGGAGGTATGCGTAGCCCAACTTCAACCCAATCATGGTTTAGGGCCGCCAATGTCTTTTTAAGATTACGTTTTTGTTCTTGTCTCTTACGTTTGGGTTTTTTTTTCTTTTCTTAAGATGCCTTCTATGTTTTGAATAAAGCAAATTTTCCAACAAAAAAACACCAACACAATCATAAATTGGTCCCTTTATCTCACATTAGAGAGAGGCTCTCACTACTTATAGTTAGAACAATATTTAATATTATTTTTTTTGAAAGAAAAATTATTGTATTGGTTAGATTTCATGTGTGGGCCGGTTGTTGAGGGGATGTATATGACTTCTGTGTGAGCAAATAATCGTATGCTAAACAAGATGTCATGTATAATCAAAATTAAAAATTAAAAAAACCAACGACGTGGACTAAATTTTCCTTGATAAAGAGCGAGAGAAGATGCGAGAGTCGTTCTTTGATGAGGGTGCCATATATGAATCATGGATGTAGACTTTCATATTAGTCGCATGATTCATCTGAATCGCAACTTCACTTAAGTTTAATGAAATAATCATGTGGCTAATATAAAGGTCTACATAAGGAGTCTATATATGGCACTCTCTCTATAGAATTTCGCAAAGATACGGAGCATCTAATCAAGCATTAAATAAGGGTAGTTAAAATTATCACCCCAAAGCTAGTAGAAGTCACTTCCACTACCATGGTAATGAGAGCATGAGCTCTGCTTGAGTCCAAACTGCCCACGAATGCCTCCAATGCCTTTCTTTGGGCAAAAGCCATGGACAAGCTAGTCCAATGCGGGCCCGGACATCTGTCTAACCTTGGCCATGCCATACAAGGCTTAAGGGGATAAGCTCAACATGACATATCTTTATGCAGCACACCGCTAAAAGATGAGCTCAAATTTTAAATCTTGAGTATATCCTCAATAACTGTAGATGTGGTAATCAAGGAGATTATGCTTACTCACTTTGGGTAAATATCTCACACATTCCAAGTCAAACGATTAATTGACTTGACGTGCGCATCAACGGGTCTTGACACCCCCAATCCACATCGAACACGTAGCCTCCTACGGTGGTAAATCAACCACTAAATTACCAAATATAAACCAATCTCCATCTCTTGGAAAAGGGAATTGATCCTTGAACTAATAAACCCTAATTCTCTTTGTATAATCGTACTAATTTACGCATCAAAGACCCTTTGGCTCACACCAAATAAATTGGCTCAAGGACTAACGATTGTCTTTCTTCTCTTAGTTTTTGGACATAGAGGACACGAAGACCAAGAAGTGAGTAATTTATCAGCCAAGCATTCTTCTTACGGCTAGATCCAATCTTCTGGTCCCTACGGAAAGAAAAAATAATTTCACGTTCTTCCTTTCAGGAAGGGAGGATTAGGAAAATCCTATTGATTGCAGCTTTCTCCAGACCTTCGGGAAAAGCATGAAAAATAAGGCTCGAATGGTACGATCCCTCCGTCACCCCATCTCAAGGCCGACAAATTAATTCCACACAAAGTCGAATAGTGAATCAAACAGTCAAAAAGTCAAACAGTAAACACTTCTTTGACATCTCCAAAACTTCAAAATTTTAAATTTAACTTGTTTCTCTCTCTTTCTCTCTCTCTCTGCACTTCCTCCCTCCCATCTAGAGGTGTCAAATGGGCCGTGCCGGATCGGCCCGTCCCATTTAAACTCGTGCTTTTAACATTTTCGTGCCGTACCGGGCCGACCCATTTAATTTAATAAGATCATTAATCCCGACCCAGCCCAAAGCCCATGTCCATATTCAAACGGGCCGGGCCGGGCTCATGCTGTGCCCGTGCTCGTGCTCGTCCCATACTCGGGCCCAAGAATCAACCCATTTAATTTGAATTTTTTTCACTTGATTTTTTTTTTCCATTAGATAATTCAAATTATAAACATTAAAAATATAATTAGAGACAAGAAATTATGAACTATTTGAAAACATTAATCAATCAAACATCCAAACAATATGAAGGGGCGGAGGGCAAAAAATGTCCAACTCCGCAAAGTCCACTTGAACTTTTTATCTTTAAACAACTTATTATTTTATATGTGAAGAAATGTTTTGCTTTGATTATAGGAGAAGCGTATATGTCATATGTATTGATTAGATATCAAGTCCAATGTTGTTTAATTAATTTGTAGTTGATATGTTTAATTAACTAAGGACTCAAGTAATTTCCCTAAAATGAAAGACATCAAATATATGTTTATGATTTTTTTTTTTTTTAAAAAAAAACATATAAACAATGACATTAGATGTCAAATTATTGCATTTTGACTTTTTGAGAAGAAAAAAAAATGCTAAATGGGCCGTGCTTGGACCGTGCTTGGGCTTGTGCCATGCTTGAAGCGGGCTCGGGCCAAGCCCGGCCCATGTCGAGCCATGAGCCGGCCTGGTCCATTGGACCTATTTCTTGATCTCGGCCCGGCCCAAGTTTTCGTGCCGTGCCGAGCACAGCCCATTAATATTCGTGCTCGTGCCGTGCCGTGCCTCATTTAAACGGGCTGGGCTCGTGCCGTGCTGGGCCGGCCCGTCCCGTTTGACACCTCTACTCCCATCCCACTGACTCTCCCACTGAAACTCAAAAACCCCAAAACTCAAATAACACAAGAAATCGTTGCTGATCTCAAATGGCCGCCAACTCTTCTGATTCCTCAATCGCTCCTCTCCCTGCCGTTCCTCAGGAGATAAAAAAAGAAGGCCAAGAGACCCAAGATACTGTGGTTGAAGAAAATGGTGACAAAGAATCAAATGTTTCAACTAAGGAGGTTGGAACTAAAGAAGCTGAGAGCTAGATAGGCTTTACCCTTGAGCATGCAGTATCCTCAATTTAAGCAGCTCTCTCTCTCTCTCTCTCTCTATGCAGCTTTTCTTCTACTCTCATTTGTGGATTTCCATTGCCAATACACACTGAATATGAGATGAATTACTTTTTCTTGTTTTAGGAATGCTTAATCAATTAATACTCATTATCGGTGTTATCGGTAATCAATGGGATCATGGGTTTCCATTAGAACTTGCATCCATGCTACCATTTCATGGTTCACAAATGCTTTTCAATTTGGATTTTTATAAGAAAAATAGATGCATTGTTGGGCGATCAGTCAGTGTTACAATTGGGTGCAAAATGCAAAGCATCAATTTTCCTTCGGTCCTTACTAGATTATGGTTTGTTCTTTTGAGTAATGTTAAAGATAGAGAACACATTAGCTAATTAGTGTTTTGCAAAACATAGCGTGTTTACTTAACGGTTTAATCCCTCAAGAATCCATCTTCTTTTTTCGCCCTCGTAGCATCTTTGGTCAGTTGTTTGTCCAGAAAATTTGTATCAACTTGTGAAAATGCAATTGAATTAGGTCAACAGTTGTTAATTAATGTTCTTTGCATGCAGATAGGGAGAAGTAGTGACACCATTTTGAAACTGGGGTTGTAACTTGTGAAGTTACCACATGTGGCTTTGACTCTTGGGTTGGGTCGATAGAGAGAAACTTACATATATAGGGGTCACTAGTCACTTGCGAGTGATATACTTAGGTCGATAAAAAGAAAAACTTACATACACCGGAGTCACATGACGAGTGATAGGAAGAGGGATATACACACCCTGTTGCAAGACGGTTTTTCTAGTCAATAGGATGGTTGGTGAGCGATCAACATTTTTCCTACTATCATCAATGCAATACAAATTACAATGGTATAAAATGAACTTCATGAATGCATGAGCATATATTTAGTGTTGTCGTAATGATTATGTAAGCCCCATTCATCAGCACTGGTACATGCAAAGCATTTTGATTTTAGCTTCCCTGAACGTTAATAATGAAAAGGAATTGGGGGTCGTTGGAATATTTATATCCAAAATCCAAAGGAGGAAATTAAATTGAATGTAGCTGTTTTTTTTTTCCTTTTCTTTACTGTTGATTGAATACGAGTTGTCTAGTCCTAGGTCCATTTATTGCTTTTGAGTTGCTTTATTTTCTGGATCTAAATTTGTTGTAAATACATAAATAAATGCTTTTAATCACTTGAGTTACAAGTTTCTTACGAGCCACTTTCCTATAATTTGTATTATCTTTGGTTGTTTTTTGAGAGGCTGTGGTTGTTGGTGGACAACTGAGCGGGTAGGTCTGAACTTGAATTCAATCTCCTTGGGAAGCAACAGATTAGGTGCTGTCACAAAAAGGACTAAGACCAAACTAGCTTTCCATTTACAGGCGTTGCAGGAAAAAAAGAATGCTAGTTAATTTTCTTATCCAAACTATTGTCATGTTTGCACCGTGGAGCCTGACATAAGTGCATGTGATCCACAAAGCTTTGTAGTTTGGGGCAAAAATATGGAAACATATCTGAGCTATATATTAGTTTCACCTTAAACAATCTTAATGTACTGAGTTATCTCAACGATACAATGACATAACATGTTGAACTATAAACAAAGACATATTGGTTTTGTACAAGTAAAACATCTAAATTACTACCCCTGCTTCTCTTGGAAATTATAATATACATCATTTTTCTTGAGAGCTAGAAGTAAAGATTGAGAAAAATAGGGGTATCTTTATGTCATTTTCTCAAGGATTTTCTGCGTCAGATTCTTAAGAACGCCATTCACTTTTTCGTTTAATTAAGGGTAAATTTGTAATTTTGCGGAAAATTAAATAGTGGTATTTTTTTTTTTGGGTCAATAAATAGTGGTATTAAATAGTTGTTTAAAAACAATATGAAAAATGATAAACAAAAATTTTAAAAAACATCCCTCATCTTCATCCCCAACCCCTAGCCCCTCACCATCTTCTCATCGCCAGCCACCGCCACCCTACCCTCTCATGAACGCCCGCCTCCACCCCACCCTAGCATCGCCGCTGCCCATCCCCTTCTCTTTCTCTCTCCCTTTGTCTCTCTACCCCTCTATCTTTTCCCTTTCTCTCTCTCTTCCCCCTCTATCAACTTGCAAGTTGCTGTAGAAGAACCTGCTTTGCGACAGGCTCTGAACAATTTAATTGAGAGTGCATTATTGCATATGCATACTGGGGGAAAGGTAGAAATCGTGTCTACTGGAGCACCAACAGGTGGTGTTCTTGTAGTAATTGATGATGATGGGCCTGATATGCACTATATGGTAATAGTTTCAAACCTTGAACTATCTTCTATATACAAATGAGAGGGACAGAGACAGAGACAAAGAGAGCTTGGGGTTATGGGGAAGAGTGTTGTGTGTGTGCTTTAAGTTGAAAATGGTGATGGGGTTGGATGTGGTGGTTGTGGGTGAGTTTAGAATTTAGATGGGAGGGGCGAGAAAGACAGAGAGGGGCGTGGAGGGTAGAGATGCATCAACGGTGGGGCTGGGTAGGTGAGGTTTTTCATTTTATTTAAAATAAAAATAAAAATTCTTTAAATTACGAATTTACCCTTAATTTAGACGGAAGTTTGGATGGAATTTGAAAAAATGAACGGTAGGTCCTCAATTGGCGATTTTTAAACAATTGGAGTTCTTAATTTACTAAAAAAAACTGTTAAAGAGCTAAATTGACAATATACAAAAGAGGCAAAACTGCAGAAAATCCTTTTTCCCAAAAAAAAACTTTGATAGCTGAGCTCCTTGCAGCTTTAGATGTTACATAGGTGTACACATTGCGGACCACATCGTCCATGCTCTCTGCCACTACACTCTAATTGTCTCACTCAAAACTCGCCTTTTAATTTCCTCTTCCAGTCTGAACCTTCTTCTTCAGTGTCTTTAGCTCTCCTTCTAAGCTCTGGTAAATGCTGCTGCTAGCTCTCTCTTTCCAATGGCTTCCCTAGTTTCAGCTCAACAAGTCTCAGAATCACTCAAATATCAGGTGCATTTCTCTGTTACATGCACAAAACAAGCCCATTTCTCCTCTTCATCTTTCCTTCTTTCTTGTTCTGCTGTTTTTCTGTTTGATGATGCATGAGTTTTTACTGTTCTTCTTTCTCTAGCTTGATATTTACCATTTTAGTCCTTAACTTTTACTTCTCTTTGGTTTTTCCAGACATGGGTATTGAGAGTTTCTATCCACTGTGAAGGTTGCAAGAGGAAAGTCAAGAAAGTTCTACAAAAAATTGATGGTACACATTTGGATGAAAAAGAAAAGAACTTTCTTTTTTTGTTTGTTTTAAAAAAAAAAAAATCAACAAATAAAAAAAGAGTTACTGTTAACATAAGATTTGGACTATATTTCTTTGACTAATAATTTCTGCAGGTGTTTACACCACAGCTATTGACTCACAGCAAAACAGAGTTACAGTCACTGGAAACGTCGACGTTCAGACCCTCATCAAGAAGCTGATCATGAAAGCAGGTAAGAAAGCAGAGTTATGGCCTGGAAATCTCACTGGCAAAGACCAACACTCCGTGAAAGCCAAGAACAAGGACAAACAGAAAGGCCCAAATCACAGTGATGAGCAGAACCCATGTGAGAAAGTTGGAGCGCTCAAGCTTAGCTCTGCCAAAAACAGAGCAAGTACTGCTACTCAGGCCGACCCACCTAAGGTTTCCGGTGATATTTCGCCGGAAATGACCGCCGGCGGCAAGGAATTTCCGGCCATGAAGCTTCAGAGCAGTGAAAGTGAGAAAAGTAGTGTCAGCAAAAAGAAGAAAAGCAAAGAGCCAAAAGATTATGAGAACAGCAGGGGGGGTAATTTGGGTTCTACAGGAGGCTCTGGTGCACCTGCAAGCAGAGGATCTCAGCCTCTGGATCATCCAGGTGATCGCAGCCATACATGTCAGAAGGCATACCTGTATCCGATGGATTACAACTCTCCTCTGGTGCATGTTGCGAGTGGCAGTGCAGGTGCTAGCATGAGCTTGGCTCCTAATTTTTATCATGTTCCATCACCACCGTACACGTGGGCAACAACTAGTCATCAAGAGATTGATGGGGTGATGAAGAAGGCAACATGTCTGGACATTTTGCAGATTTTCAGTGATGAAAATGCTAATGGGTGTTTTATCATGTGATTTTTGGCTTGCCTTTGGGCTTTGTTGAAAATTAGTGCAAGTCAATGTTAATAATAGAAGCAGCTGTAGGGAATGGAAACATGTAACACAAGAGAGGGACTTAGTAGGTAATGGGAGTAATCAGAAGGGTTAAGACTTGACAAAACATGTAAGCACTAGTCCTTGATTAGTTAATTTCATGTTTTGCTAGTCATCAAGAGATTGATGGGGTGATGAAGAAGGCAACATGTCTGGACATTTTGCAGATTTTCAGTGATGAAAATGCTAATGGGTGTTTTATCATGTGATTTTTGGCTTGCCTTTGGGCTTTGTTGAAAATTAGTGCAAGTCAATGTTAATAATAGAAGCAGAAGCAGCTGTAGGGAATGGAAGGTAGATGATTTTGTAACATGTAACACAAGAGAGGGACTTAGTAGGTAATGGGAGTAATCAGAACGGTTAAGACTTGACAAAACATGTAAGCACTAGTCCTTGATTAGTTAATTTCATGTTTTATACTAGATAAGCCAGGCTTCGCGTTGCTCTAAGTTTAGTGGTACTTTCTTTTTCTCAATATTCGAAAGTTCGAATCAACTGTATCCGTTATTTACACAGTTTACTAAAAATTCCAGCAGTGAAGAATAGTAGTGGGGTCTTATGTCCCCCCTAACATCAACAACATTTTTCTCTTTGCTTCACCTTTTTCCAGGGTAGAATATTCACTACAGGTTCCTCATTGTGAAATTTGGAAAATACAGAATATATTGATTCCCTTGAATTGCCATTTGAGATTCTAATAGAGCTTAGGTTAAAAAAACAGCATCACAACTAAGTTTATTAACATATTAGTTATGTGCCCCACAGACTTGAATATTTGCTAGAACATATTCTTTTGAAGTAGTGGGAAAAGGGAAACACTTTGACTTTGGGCCTTTGGCTGGGAATGATACACGAACCGGACGATTCATAAACAACAATAATATGATATGATTGATCTGAGCACATGAAAGACAACTTTGTGCTTGTGATTCTCATGTTGAATGAAGGCCACCCATTTTGGCACAGAAGTTCATGCCACTCATTTCTATTTGAGGTCTAAAGAAACTTAATTTTTTTGCTAATTATCTGAAGGACTTGTCCTGTCTATCATAAAAAAGAGGCATCCATGATCATCTCCAATTCCACAGTTCTATTGGTCATTGACAAATATCAGAAATCTGAAGCACACACTTGATCATCAGTGCATCATTTGCTTGTGGACCTAAACTCTTGTAGGAAGAAATCAATTAGGTAGCAGAAAAAACAACAACAAAAAATAAAAATAAAGAGTGAGCAATGTATCAACAGTAGTTCCACTTTCAGAATTGTGAGAGGCTGGTAAGCCAAAGAACAGATTTCAAGAGAGAGACTGCGATCACATTGACATAATTACAAGGAGGGAACAGATTTTTATAATCTTAAAAAGCATTTTACACTAAATTTTAATTTATTGAGAGCAATTGCTTCATATGGGATACATATATGCTTGCAAGTTTTGTGAACAATAATAAAGATTCAGACAATTATGTGCCTTCTTTGACAAGCCTCTCAAAGGATAATAAAGATCAGCAATTTGCAGATCAATGCAATCAAGTAGTTTTTGTCAAACAAAAATGGATAATGATAACGATCATTATAGAGCAGGAGGAAGGGCATATCTGATATCCAATATATACAATTTGAAACCTAAAACTAGAATGCCAAAAGTAAAAAATATTACACCGCAAAAAATCTTACACGCACGTTGATGCCTTCGTAGTACGCTGATTTGTACCCAGAATAATCACAATTACAGTTACATCATCATGATACTTCCTCCTCCTTCCTGCTGGAATATTCATTAATTCTTCCATACTGAAACCTGAAACAAAAATATAGTGCTTAAAAACCTGGGCAGTGAAAAATAATAGACTAGTTTATTGGCTACATAGACTAGTTAGTTTTTCAGTTAAAATAAAATTTAAACAACTCTGTACTGGTATTTACTTTTCTGAAAACGGTATACCAAATTCTGGAATCAAATGTGTATGCATGCCTTAGGGTGTGGTGCGGTGTGGTGTCTGGGCTGTATGATCAGTGTCAAATAACATCTTAGTTAAATTTGGTATAAAATGTTTCAATCAGTTATGTTGTCAGGAAGATATTTGTATCAAAGCTGGAGTTTTGTTGAGCCATCCCCAAAAGTGTTCTCTTCAAACAGTTCAGAAGAAGAAATTATGCGAGAATTTAACAAACAACATTTAAACTGAAACAACTTATAAGTAATTTGACTGGAATGACAACAAAATCTTCACATGAAATGTAAGAAGGTCTACCTGCACAATTGGCTGCTCTTACTACAAGCTGCTCCAGCAGAAACTTAGCTGGATCACCAGAGGGGTTGCTCAAGATATAGGAATGGACAAGCTTTACCGCCTCGTCATTGGTAAAAAAGTCAAACAAACCATCACTCCCAACTACAACAAAACAATCAGATTTTGATATTCTATGCACATTCAATGATGGTTGAGTGGAAACATATGGTGGGCTCATAAGGTTGCGAACTTGAAGAATTCCCATCAATGCGTCATTCAGTTTTTTCTGTAGGAAAATAGAATCAGTAACTAACCAGATAATGTCAGAGTTAATCTAAAAAAAATATCCAATTTGGCATTGGTACATAATTGTTAAACGGTAAGAGTAGTCACCTTTTTCAAGTAACCAACCCCAAAAGCTCGAGTGACCTTCAATTTCCCTTTTACTCTTCCAGCCACAATGGTCATGGGATCATCAGGATGATCACACAAAACTCGCATTCTTTCACCTTCGTCATCAACTGTATGACTATCCGTGAGCTGAATAGCTTTTAGCCTCTCACTCCCATTTATGAAATCACCATCACCATATGTTGCCAAAACAGCTCGGCTGTCACCTAAATTAAGTGTATACAAATCTTTCCCATGTAGAAGCACAACTAAAACACAAGAACCAACAGAAACCAAATCTGGGCGATCCTCCATTTCCTGCTCAACCATGTATAGAAAGTCATTCTCAGATTGACTAAGAGCACGTTGGAGGCTGTCAAGCACCCCATGCCTAAATGAATCGGTGGATATTTTTGGTTTAGCACATGGAGCATTCTTGGAGACATTGTCAACACTTGAATCCCTGTCTGTGTAAATTTGGGATAGAAATCTTTCTTCGTTAATAGTATTGCTATCATCTTCTATATATGGAAGGGACCCATCTAAATCTAGACCACTAGAAGCTTTGATGGATTCCTGACTTGATTCCCAGTCTAATAATTTAAAGTAAAACACGATGGTTTCATACAGTGTCCCAGCCAGAAAATCAGCTGCGTCTCTTCCATTAAAGCCATCATATATTGCACAAAAGAGCCACCCATTTTCTTCAGAACAGACAGCTTGAACCCTGTCTTCACCAGCAGCTCCACCTGCCACTTGCACTTCCATGGCATTAAGAAAACCTTCACTTCTGGAAGGAGGACTCATGGATTTCATTAAGTAAGAATCAGAATCAGGTGTAGATGGACTGCAACTTAAGTTTGACATACTACTCTGAAGAGAAGATGATAGTATGTCCAACCTTGAAAGAGTTGGGGAAGAGGGAACCCTACGAAATGAATTAGGGGAGTCCCAACTGGGAAGTATTTCTGCCCCTATCAAACCATTACAGATATTTGTGTTTGCCAGAGTAGCATTGGCACTTAAGGCAGCACCAGACAAGCAAGAGAAACTACTGTTCCTTCGGAGTTCAGGTAGGGTTTCATATTCATCAGAATCCTCACAAGAACTGTCTCTGTTGCTATTGCATTGATAGCCAAAGCTTACTTTTAGTTCTCCTTCAGGTTTAATCATAATTCCTCCTCGCATGGTCTATAGCTGAAAAAAGACAAACGTTTAGGTTATTCATTACCTCAAACATTTGTAAGAAACTTGGAATTGATCTGATCATATTTTATTGCACAAATACCAAATTTTCTTCAAATATCATGAACATGTAATTGAATCCAATCTTTTTCCAAAGTCCATTTTTAGAGTAATATCAACTAAACAGATTGGTGATGATGATGTAAAACGTGTGTTCTTTGTGTTGGGTGTGAGAGAGTGAAACACTGAAAGGGAAATTTTGTGTGCTATAAGCCACAAGAATACGCGTGTTCAAAACCAAAAGAATAACACACACAAAGAAAAGGAATTAAATTTATCTGATCAACTGAACGTGGAGCTTATGGAGCCTTGCAGCTCTAGTGGTCAAGAACATTTACACCAAGGCCAGAGTTTGAAACGCCCTGCCCTTTGGCCTCCAAAGGGAAAGAGACTAAACTTGGAGCAATCCCCTTTGGGCTCCCTTGGATAAGAAAATAATTACAATTCAAAAACAAAAGGCAATCCTGTATGAGAATGCACCTTTTACTACACCAAAAGATCGATACTTGGCTATATATGTAAGGTTCAAAAGTGATTCCTTCCAACGCAACAAAAACCAACAAAACCAACAGGGTGAAAGAATAAGCAAATTCAATCAAATACAAGGTTCAGAAACAGAGCAAAGATAGTTTAAACCAGACGCAACAACCGTCTATTAAGAACCAAAACAGTAAGCTAAAACTGAATCAAAAAACAAAGAAACAAAAGAGAAACAATCCAACAGTGACAAAACACACAACATAATCATGCATTATCATACAAAAACAAAACAAACAGAGTTATGATTCGAAACCCACCTCACCTTATTTGTCTTCAACAAAGAGGCGCCCACAGGAGAAATGGAAACAAACCCAGAATGTGACTTGTGCTATGTAACTTATATATACAAAGAGTGATGGGTTGTTGTATAGTAAGAGGGAGTGTTAAAGGGTAAGACTTTGGAAAGAAAAAGCAGAAAAGCACAAGCAAGAGCAGATCTGAGAAAGAGAGAAACCGAGAAAGAGATAGAAAGAGGTAGTGGAGAATCTGTATCTGGGTGGTACATAAAAGACGAAGGGAATGGATGGTGAGGAAGGGTCTTTGCTGAATTTAGCGGAATTTCTTTGGCTGGCGTTTTGGCTTTTTGTCTATTCGCTCCTACCGGTAATGCCGTTTTCCCAGTTCTATTTGAACTCTATCGATATTTTGCTTCCTTCCTGCTATTATTCCTTTCTTAACTCTCTTTCTCCAATCTTTCCCTTCCCAAAAAAAACAAAAAAAACAAAAAAAAACGAAAAAAGAAAAGAAAATAAACTGAAATATCTCCTCCAGATAATATTGTTGTTGTTGTTTTTTTTTTTTTTCAGAAAAAGAACATTTCATTGAAATAACACAATTCAAAATACAAGTAAAAAAAAAACAAAAACTGGGTCTCGGTGATGCAACCTCGTAATATTATTGTTATTAAGATTGCCTTTTATTTTTTTCCTTTTATTTTAATTAAAGTTTTATTTATGGTTACAGATTTATTTAAATGGTTATAGATTTTTTGGAGTTATATTTCCATACAAGGTCAGGAAATTAAATAAGGTCGAATTATTGTTTTTTTGGTTCTAAGGGTGCCGAAACTCAGAAATAAAACTATATATACAAACTTCTGGCTCTAGCAACCCCACTCAAATTTTCCAGTAGATAATGTCCAAACCCTGCAGGCACACCCTCCCAAAATCTACACCCCAAATCTAGTTTTGAATAAGGTCAATTTTGGTTTGTTAACATTGACATCATAATTTGCACTTAGATATTTCGTTATTATAATTTTTCCTTCTTTTAAGGATCACAGCTAGACTACAATTGTGTTTATATACCCATTGGATTTTGTTATTATAGTTTTTCCAATTAAATAATTCAATTGGGCTGATGAGCTCATAAACAAAAATTAAGCATAAAAAAGAAAGCTCTTAATTTGAAGATAATTTCTTATTAGCAGTCATTTGCACACCTTTTTTTTTTTCCTTCTTTTCTCATTTGGGTAAATTTAAACTTCGGGTTAAGTGTTTAAGGTCAACCAACGTCTCAATCAAATGATCTATTTGGGTTTGCTAATAGTTCATGAGATGTTATAGTGGCTGCTACTGTCGACCAAAGGTCCATATGAAAGAAAGAAAATGGCTTTAAACTTCCCCAATCAAACCTTCTGTGTTTTAAGTGGATTTGACTTGGCCAAACGCCGCTGAGAAAAGCAGCAGATTTCAACCGCAAAGAAAGCTGAACCACCCCAAGAAAAAGAGACAAAAGAGAGTGTTTGACCGGAAAGAAAACAAAACCAGAAGTGCGTACCAAATTTTTTTCATTTATACATTTCCGATGATTTCGTCGTATGCAAATTTACGAAAAAGACCTAAAGAATATGGACCTCAAATAAAAATATTTTATTTTCCATGCATTTTTTTCCAGATGTGGATTGTGGACCACACCGGTAAATCTCCTTGTACCCCAGCATATGCCTTGCAACTTCCAGCAGCCGAATAAAATTTCCAAGTGTTGATCGAAACTTGAGGCCGAAGGTCAAACTATGAAATCCAAATTTACGATGGCGATGCTTTTGGCCTCGGCATGTCTGAGACAAAGTATGCTCCTTGTCTTTGCCAAGGAACTTTTGGGTTATTCGCATCAATGGTCCCTCAACTATACCCGTAGTTACACTTTGGTCCATCAATTCAATTATTAGTTGCCGGGGTCACTCAACTCTGTGTTTCGTTGCACCAGCAGTCCTTCTGTCAAGTCTGTTAAATTTTCTGTCAAAAGTGAGGGTAAATTTGGAAATTCATCCACAAGGATCAAATAATAAATAACCAAAAACTACCCACCTTATAATCATTTATCAAATACTATCTATAAATACTGTCTTATTGCCTATTGAACACTTTTTATCACTTTTTTCTTCTCTCTCAACTCTCTCTTCGCTCTCTCTCTCAGCTCCCTCTTCGCTCTCTCTCTCTCAGCTCTCAAAGTTTATTTTCTCTTTTGTTTCTTGCAAATCAATCTCAAGCACTCAATCAAAAAGGTTTGTTTACCCTTTCTTGGAATGAACTTGGTTAATTGATGATTGTTTCGTAATTGATGATTCTCTATGTCTGGTTTTGGGTCTTTTGATTTCCACATAAATTCCCATTTCAATCCCTTCATTTCTTTTTTATTTTGGGCCTTTCTTTTGTGATTTGTTCTTCTGCTGGGACTATAAGAAGCGGAAGAGCAAGAGCTCTTCTTGGGTCTTTTCTGCAGAACCTGGTGGCTTGGCTGTTAAGATTGCATCTGGAGGTTGATGATGGAGTTGAGCTTTGTGGGTTTCGCCATTGTTCTACACCAATGGTTTTGGATCTGTGCTTGTTGAGATGGAATCTGACGGTGGAGAATTTGTCATGTGTCGGGAGTGAAACAAACCCCCAAATTGAAAACTGCAGAATGAGCACAACACGAAAACTGCAGACCAGCCCTTGAACGACTGAGCTGGGTCTGAAGGCTTGGAGGCGGCTAAGGTGGGGGAGATTGGAGGTTACGATGGCAGGGTTGGAGGCTGCTAAGGTGAAGAAGGCTAACTGAAAAGTCAGATTTGCCCCTCACGAATCTATGAGATTCTCACAGATACTTGCCACGTCATCATTTTAAACGGAAAAAACTAACAGACTTGACGGAAGGACTACTGGTGCAACGGAACACAGAGTTGAGTGACCCCCGCAACTAATAATTGAATTGATGGACCAAAGTGTAACTACGGGTATAGTTGAGGGACCATTGCTGCGAATAACCCGGAACTTTTTTTTCAACTTTACAAATCATGTACCTTGAACCTTATTATCCATTTGAGGCTTTCCACATTAATATCCACATAAAATAAACGATGAGTTCTATGTATATAAACAAAATACAAGCACTGCTTCACCTTTTCAAAAGTCATATTGTCAATTGACTATCAACACACAACAGCTAGCTCATCCAAAAATACGTCACATTTTAGTAGTTCCAGACCTTTGTATCGATGAGGGTGTAAAATGTTACACCAAGAATTAGGACCCAACATTGTAAAAGACCTTTGTGGATCCTTTCTTTGTTCGTATTTGAGAAACCTGAACAAGCAACAAAACACCTCACTTCAACGACGGAAATAAGAGCAGACCAACAGATTCTTACTTTATACACTCAGTTCATGCTCATGATTGAGAAAAATTGTGAACATCGATTTATAAAAATGTTGAAGCGAATGGATCTTACCGTAAGACTCTTGATCTCTGAAATATCAGAAACATGGGTACCACCACACGGACAGCCAGGACTGTCCCCTAGCTTCACAATGCGAGGAGTGCTGCTCTGGAAGAGATCGGAGATGCAACAAAGTAAAATCGCAGTTATTAGTTAGCACTCAACAATTTGCAGCACTAAAATTTGAAAGCTCCTGCATGTTCATGTATATAAAACAGGCCTAGTATAAGGAATAACCTTGGGAATGTAATCGGGAAGGAAATCACCACACAGTTTACACGCTTCTTCATATGGTAACAAGGCAGCAGAAACCTAAGAGAAATATAGTAAAGCATTAGACCCAAATCCCATACTACCAACCAACCAAGCAACTTTAAATAAATATTGCAAGTTTGCAACTCACTTTCCCTCCTCTAGATATTAATGCATTAGCTTCTAGCTCCAACTCCTTTTGCTTACTTTCCATATCTTTTTGTGGAACGGTGCCTTTGTATTCCACATATGGCCTGGCAAGAAGCACATTATAAGTACTAATTTCAACCAAATTACAAAGGATTTCCAAACGACAACATTGTGTCTCAAATAACAGAAGTTGTTCACATATTCAGGATCATTGTGCTGCTTAAGGCTTTGGGGCTGTTGCTAAGCTTAAGAGCAAGGACCATTGTTCTGTTAGGTGGAAAAAATTTAGGACCTCACATTTCCCATATTTGGATTGAGAAGAATTGTGTCTTTTAAAAACAGCTCATAACTTTTTAAAGGGTTGTTGTCGTCATAGACTCTGCTCAAAAGCTGCCGCCTATGGAATGTAAAAAGAATTTCATGAACATCGTCGTCGTCAACAGTGAATTTGATACAAACACAGAAAGAGTATAAGGGAAGGCGAGGACGCAGCGTGGAGTGGGAGGAGAAAATAAAGAGGAATTGTAGAGGCTAGCTTCTCTATTAAATAGCTTAACGAAGAAATCCTCTTGCAGAAGCAGAACTAAAGAAGGAATATACCCACACTTTTTAATCCAAGAATTAGACAATAAAGCAGAACAAAATCATACCCCTGAGGGAAATGGTAGCCTTTGGTTGGCTCTAAATCACCCAATCCCACATTTCTCATACATGCATCCAGCAAATGCCCAGCTGAGTGAAGCCTGCAAAAAACAATTGCACATAATGATTAAAATATGAAAAATGAATCAGCAAGTAAGCAATCAAACTTGCTCAAAAACTTAACATGGCCTATAATCAACACAACACAAGCAAGTTCCAAATTTCTCCACACAAAAAAAAAAATCATAAATTTAACTAATCAAATGAGCCTATTTCTTTGTGTATATGGGTACCTAGAATTTAGCTTGCGCCTAGCCTCATCAACACGCAAGAACACCTCTTTCCCTTTCTCAAATTTTGATTCCATTTCCTCAACAGAATTTTCAACAAAACCGTAGTGGTAAACCTAACCAAAATTGAGTGAAGCACCAATCATAAAGATAACCTTTTTTTCATAACAAAAATAAAGAAAATATTAAAATTTTGATTACTTACTATTCCGTCTTTTGACCGTACATCTTCTGCTACGAATTTGAGACAGGAATCTGCGACGGCGATGAAGCCTGTGTCGGCAGGTTGGCCACCACCTTGTGGATGGAAAATCGTACGGTCCAATACCAAAGCGGTTCGTCCATCTTCACCCTTCAAAACCACAAAGCACACACCACAATTCAATTAGTGATTTTCGATTTTCGTTTAACGAATGGCACTAATTTTTCTCTGAACTTTCTCGGAAAACAAACAGAAAGGAATTAAAGCCCTAAGATTTTATCAGAGAGAAAGTGAAGCTGAAAAAGAAGAAGTATGTGAGACTGAAGTGAAGAAAAGGAACTAACTTTGGATAAAGACAGCACTGTGGCTTTGGACTGGAGCTTCCACATGTCGTCGAAATAATCGAGCTTCGTGGGGATCAAGCTGCTCGAAGCCATGGCTTTCACAGAACACCGATTTCAAAACTGAGTCACTACCGCGTTCAGAACTCGGAAATCGTTGCGTAGCAATGACGGCTCTATATAGAAGGTCATGTTTGAACTTTTGACCATTAATTACGTAGTTGGTTTGTTGTACAATTTGACTAAAGTGGATGTGATCATCCTCACAAATTCCCTCGCCGTAATTTAGATTAAATTAAAATAAAATATCATTTATATTGTATAAAAAAAATTACAAATTATAATTATAATGTTATAATGAAAATAACATTTTCTTTCGATTCATATAGTAAGAAAATTGTGTGTTATATAGATATAATATAGTTATAATGTTGATGATTGAATGAGCTGAAGCAACCCAATTGGTGAGACTTGTCAACCTGCGCACATATTTTTGAGAAGAGCTTTGTGACCATATTATGTTTATGCCATATTTTTTTACAAGATGTTCAACGTTTTGGTTGTCAGCTTGTGAAGCTTTTTCAGCAGTTGAGGAGTGAGTTCTGATATGACCTAGAAATTTAAAAGAGGAAAATGTTTCACGCTATGACTTGTGTTGCAATTGATGTTAGCACAACTCTATTAAAATTCATCGTTGACACAGAATGTGTTGGGGTTATTGACGAGTAGTGGATGCATGGCCTAAATTAATATCGGTCATTGATGAATGTGGATCTCATAATGAGCATAGGAATCCCATATAAATTGAGATTGTGTTTTCTTTTTTCTTCAAAAACAAAAACACAAAAATTTGCAAGAAAAGAAAGAGATAGATTTTCATTTGTTCAGACTTAGTATTTAATATTATTAGTAATCAGGCCGCCCAACGAAGGCATGTCATGGTATTGGTCGGTCCAGTATATTATAATGTTATTAAACAGTCCTAATTAGATAAGTTAAGAATCTAGTATTATTAGTATGCAAGAAAACCAATTTAGCCAAGTTAACCACCGCCTTAATTTTGTTTTAGGAAATCCAATTTTCATATGACTTCGGTGTTTCTTGTCCTAACCCTACAAGGGTTTGTGTTTGTGTCTGATATATAATCACACGTACGTACATATTCCTCTTTTATTTTGCATGCTGGTGTCGGTTGTCCCATGTCTTTGGGGAAGTCTTCTGGTTTCAGTTTTTGGTGTTTTTTTTTTTTTGGGGGTGGTGAAGAACTGGGATTCATAAGACCAGAGCGCAAATAACACGCCAAACTTACAAGAAAAACAGTATCCAACTTGAAAGGACTACCAGCAAACGGCAAATTGGAAAGCAAAAACGACGTCGCGTTAGGAAGCAGAACAACGTCAGGCTGTCCAACTCTGATCAAGAAGCTTATTTAAGCTTATTTCCACCGAAATAATTTGTGAATGTTCTTGTTATCAGGCATCAATGGCGCCTCTCACAAGGTCAATGAAGAAGAAAGCAGCAAACAGCAAGAGTCGCATCATGCAATCTCTTCCGAAGGAGCTTTTGGTAGAAGTTCTTGCAAAGGTGGCTTCGAACTCTTTCAACGATCTCTACTCGGCAAAGTTAAGCTGCAAGGACTTCAACAAAACGGCTGAAGAAGACTACATATTCCAGTGCGTTGACATGAGCAAATTCCCATTGGATTCTTGGAGGTTTGACGACAAATTCTCCAAATTTCTGAAACGCTGCAAAAAGTGCGGCAACGTGGAGGCCTTGTACCGACAAGGGCTTCGAGATCTTTTCAGAGGCAAGAGGGTGCAACAAGGAATCATGTGTCTGAAGAAAGCAGCCTCGAAGGGTCATGTAGAAGCGACGTATGTTTACGGCACCATCTTGGTGTGTTTCGGGGGAGAGGCGAAGCAGGAAGGCCTGGAGCTTCTGTATTCTCTCAATCATTACAAACCGAAAGGATTCAGCGTGAGAGAATGCAGGGAGAGGGTTAAAGGACTTGTTTGGAACATGTGGTCTGACAGGAAGGTGGTGGGTAAAATTGTACAAGCCCGCCATGAGAGTGCCGTTTCGAAAACATGCAGCGACTGTGGAAATAGACAGGAGGTTTTCACAGTCGAGCGAGGATGGGATCCTCTTGATCATGAAAATTTCAGCAGCTGCAATTCCTGTAGGTGGCATCAAGAAGTAAATATTTTCTGTGATATATTAAACGACAGTTGCACCCCTCTGTATTGAATGGATTGATGTGTATGGATAGGATGCGTAATCCACACCAGTTTCTCTGTTGCACGCTAATGTTTTTGTAAGGGCAACATTTGCCCACATGGCATTCTAAATTATTGGGGTGATCTTGTAAACTTTAGATAATCAGTAAGCTCATCTGCAAGCTATTTAATCAATTTAAAACTCACCAACGTTTGAATGTTAGATTCTCCCAATTTCTATATGATTTCCTAAGCTATTTGATCAATAACAATACCAGTTTTTTATGTCAACACATGAATCTTTACAAGCAATTAACAGCCCACAAGAGATAATAAGCAAAGGCAAAGGCAGAGGGTGGTAGCTTAATTTGTGCCACTGGCAAAAGCAGGCACAACAAGCAATAGATATGAATTGCCGACTACAAATCTTTAGTCACAAGCTCTCAAAACATATACTGCCCTGGACTTCAATCATCATGCATTACCAGTGTAAATAGCGACGTAAAGCAGAGGCATATATTTAAAATACTCCAAGGAGTAAAAGTTTCACTACTTCGCAGTCAAAAGAACAGCCCAATTCAAGAACACCAAAAAGTTGGGAGCTAGTTGCAACATTCACTACTAATTGGAAAAGAAAAACGCTCAAGATAATATATTTTAGTTCACTAAAACAACACTTCCATTGTCGATAAGAGACGTCCAGAAAAGAAACCACATAAGAAAAATCATCTCTCTCTACTGTTGTTTAACTTCAGATTTCTTCTTCTGCCAGAGACGGTCCAGACCACTGTCAGCCTCTCCCTGAAAAATAAAAGAAATCATGCAACGAATCAGAACTGGAACCAATGGGCTCCCCAAAGTGAAAAATTTATGAACTCAAAAAAGCGAACACAACATTGTCATTAAAGAACCATTCAAAAACCTAATTAACCGACCCCTCATAATCTAAACTTTATTAGAAGCATGGAAAATCTTAAGACAACTAAGTTTACAAAAGTTTAGATGCTTGTGTGTACTATTTGGGGTTTTCGGTTTGATTATGGGATCCCAACATATGTTTGTGTTTACTTGGCTCTTCTGATATTCGATTCGGTAAAAGGCATCCTCGAATTAGAAGTGAATCCATAGTGGTTGAAAAAATTCTGACGATGTAAATGCAACTGCTTGCTAATGTAATGAAGAAACTAAGTGCTGAGATACGCATCCAACTTGAATGATTTGTATGTTATTTTCCTCAGAGTCAGGATGAGAAGTGCAGTCTACAATCATTCTACGAGATTAATCTTAATGAAAAGACAACAGAATCAATACCCACAATCATTCTACATTCCTATTAGCATATACACTTACAATATGCTAAAAAAAAACACAAATATTTACCATAATAGTACTGAAATGAAAGAAAGAAGATGAACCTGAGCGCGGACATAGCCACAGAGAGCGAAAGTGGAGAACTGGCCAGTGTAGATGCCATTCTCATCCAGATGCCCAATGTTAATCTGAACAGACGCGTGGTCCTTTGAAGTGATCAGCCTGTTTGTGGCCGAGCTGCATCCAAACACCACAAAATTTTAGCCCAAACCCTAAAAATCACAACCACACAAACAAAACAATGATACAAAAATTTCAATTGCAATAAGATTTAATACCATTTCCTGGGAATGTAAAGCTCAGTGATTTGTCCCTCCTCGTTCTGCATATTGTCGATTGAGTTGAAACCCTAAAAATCCAAATCCAACGAACACACAAACAAATCTCAATTTTCTCAAATCGGTGGACTGGTCGGATGATGGATCACTGATAATATTTTTGAAAGATTCAGAATGTAAGGAAGAGAAAGAATCTACCTTTGAACAGAGATGAGATTGAGAAGTGGTGGCGGCAGCTGCTGAACTGTAGTGCTCTGCGTTCGTTAGGGTTTTCTAACTCTGAAGGGGTTTTTGGTTTTATATGAAATGTGAAGCGAGAACTGGTGCTGCGCTAACTATAAACTGGGCCTACCAGAGAACTTAAAAAAAAGGTCGGGCTTCTCCAATTAAAAGCCCATCTTGACCACATCTTGAATGGGCTGATTGTATAGAAGTTGCTTCTAACTTTACCATGAATTTAAGAATAATAATAAAAAATCAAAATTAAATATTTTAAAATTCAAACATCAAATTATTTATTTAAATTTATGATTTTAAAATAATCAATTTTATGTTAGCGGACTGTTAAATGAGAAACCCAAATTCGAATATTCAATTATAGTTTTTATTTGACAAAGTGATATTGTACTCTCCAGGAATGAAGATTGAATTCAAGTGCAAAAGGGTGGACACATTGTCTTAGTCAATTGACTTAACCTATATGGGGAAGGAGATTCAACTCAGATTCAACACGCTACCTTAGCTAATTGGTATAACTCATATTTACGAATCAATAATGTTATTTGTACCATATTTATTAACTATATTAGAGAGGTGATAAGCAATGTAGTCAGTAAATATGGTACAAATAGTGTCACACGACAAGTAAGATAAACTCTTGATTAAACCTCACAAACATGTAACTATTATATCAAACAAACTATAACATACACGTCCACAATCTCAAATCAAAATGAACTTCCCAAAACAAGGGGAACATGCCCAAAATTGAAAAAACTCAAATTAAATTACATGGCTCTTAAAATATAAAATTCTAGTTTGAAATAAGATTTTGAGCGAGCACTACGTAGCCAGGCAGGCACACACAACAAGAGCTTCCTAATTCACATCCCTGCAGTTGTTCCTGATTTCTCCATTTCTCCCCACCATCACATCAATGGAACCCATCTTCACCATTGCAGCGGCAAACTTAGAGGCCCATGCACCTGGATGGTTCCTGTTGTACTTCACCATCTTCCTCGTCAACCCACTGCTCCAAAGCTCCTGATCAGAAGCCAAAAGCCCTCTGTGGCTCACCAAGTTCTTGTAGTAGTTGTTATCAAGCAGAGCAGGCGTTGAGGGATCAAAAGCCACAACTGGGTCAACAGAATCTGTCAAATTCCGAGGCCTTGGGCATTTAGATTTCAAAGTTTCAGCATAAGCCGCATCCATCGAAGGGTCTTGTGGAAATCTTGCACTGAAAGAGTAAAGCCTTTTGGAGAAGGCAGAGCAATGAGAATCTCCAATGGAGTGAGCTCCAGAGAGCGTCACCATTTCCTCCATTGACAGCCCTTTTCTTGCAAAGTTGCCCCTCAACTCTGTCGAATTGAAAAATGCACCGGGGAGATTTTCGGCCGCTTCGTCGATCAACGAAGCCAAGCCGTCGCGCCTTCCGCCAGGGACAGCATAGAGGAGGCCGCCGGCACCAAAAACGCTGTCTCTGGCCGCGAAGGCGATGATGTCTGCGCAGGAAACTGTGTTTGGGCATTGGGCTTCTATCGCCGCCTTGGCTTCGTCTATCACCTCAAAGCCTTGGACGCCTTTGTTCATCGTGCTTTCTTTCTCTGCTGGGATTCCCGGCTTAGAATCAAGCAGAATAGAAGCTTCACAACCCTGCATAATATTATTAAACACGATCGCATCTGTCATACTCTAAACTTAGACCATAGTTTTTTTAAAAAAATACGAAAAGAGAAAAATAAAAATATGTAGGTGTATTATTCGATAATATTTTAAAAACTCTGATAAAAATTCGGCCCCTATATAGTGTTTTAATATTATTCATTTATAATTTTTATGTATAGTATATTTATTTATATAATATGTGACTTTTATCTGTATTTTTCAAAAATTAGTAACAAATGTGTATTCGCGCTTGTATTGTACGTTTGATTTTTAAAGTATATATATACGTGAACCTACACATTCCAAAAAACAAATATAGGACCAATGGTCATAATCTAGGCAATCAGTCTGGTAAAGAAAGCATTTTTGTACGAATGAAAATATAATAAATATTTTGCATATAATAAGAAAATGATCAGAAGTGACATACCCTTACAAAACAGTCGTGGAAATGGAGTCTGATGAGGGCAGCAGCCATGGCAGGATCTGCGGCAAGTGCCTTAGTGACTGTATTTCTGACCATGGTCTCAGCCGAGGGGCATGCAGTCTGGTAGAAACCAATCTTCAAAGGCACAGAGATGGCTGGTTTGACTAGATCTAGAACCACTGCCATGATGATCTGCAACAAGGCTAAGGAAGTAAACAATAAGCTTGCCATTTTGATCTGATTGAGCACTTGAGGCTGGCTTGCGCGTAGTGCTATTTATAGAAGCAAGTGTGAGGAAAAAAACCCATACTGGATTAATTTATATTTGAAACCAGACAGCAATTGCAGTGAGCAAGACTGAAAATTATAGTAAACAAGTCACAACATGCAAATAAACAATTCAGAGGCGTGTGCTCCCCCTACACTACTCCTTTACATAAACTTAAAACCAGGACTAGATGGACAAATGTGAAAACTATAATCTAATGACCTAGCAATGCCACGGCTTTTACCTATTTTAGATACTATCATGTTTGGAGGGCCATATGCTTAAAATTATGGGAATTTTTTTTTCTGCAATCTATGTCTATTCTCTATAGTAAAGGAGGTGAGAAGATAAGGAGCGGGGCGGGAAGGAATATTTTTATAATTCAAAAGTATTATCTCATGTTTGATGCTGCTTGAGATTTTGGACTATTTTTCCAATTTAATTGTATTAGTTTATGTCAATGGGCTCTAGGTTAGTTAAAAAGGGTCCTGATTTACAGACCAGAGGTCTCAGGTTCGAATCTCCACAACATCATAGTTGTGCTCAAGTCGAATTTTCAATATACCTCCCACCTAAGAATTGAATTCCTCGAAGATCAAAAATTGAATTCCTGATTTTATACGAGCCTTATTTACTTTTTAATTCTTTGATGTGGAATAATAAACGCATAAATCCTTTGTAATTGGAATTATTCTTAATTAGTAAACACAGTATGAGTTCCAACCAATTGCTAACCCCACCTAAAGAGGAAGTTCAGCATAAAAAGATGGTTTTAAAAAGGCCCATAGTAAAGAGCTAGCTAGACGGTCAACAGCCCACAGAAAAGAGCTAGCTTTTGTTCTAAGTTGGCAACTAGAGCACCCAACGGTTCAAATGACTTTTCTCTTTTCCCTGAAGTTCTCGGAGATTTCCTTCACTCACATTTTCCGTGAATCTAATATGGTGGTAGATGCTTTAAAGGACATCATTATCAGCACTCCTGTATTTGGTTTAGTCATTTTCCGGTAGATGTTAATTATATTGTATGGATATGTTTGGAACTAAGATCCCTAGGGAATCTCATGTGTAATTTTTTTTTGGATTTCAAAAAAAAAAAGTTATGTTTTTCACATTCAAGATACAGGGATTTAGAACATTAATATACAAGCATCCCCACTTGTTGAGAGAAACTCTCATCTAACCGGGATAGCACTTTTTACTATCCCTAGCCAATAACGCAGTGACACGTAGAATAACTTTTTCACATGTCATTGTGTTATTAGCCGAAAATAGCAAAACAATGTTATTCCCGTTATAGGTAAAAAAAAATTCCCACTTGTTAGAGCATGTCCACCAATGAAGGCTAAGGCAAGGCAAGGGCTGCCACTATTCACATGAATAGTGGCAGCTTTTGCCTTAGTTGGCTCCACCCTTGGAAGGCTAAGGCAAGGGCAAATACTATTCATTGTACTTTATTTTCTATTTTTTTATACTTTAAACCATTAATGTTGATAAGCTTTTCATATAATATTTTCGGTTGCCACGTGTCACTATTTATTATAAATTTATCACCTAAAATTTTAGATAAAATTTTCAAATTAAATTTTCAGATAAGATTTTAATTATGGTTTATTTTGTGTGTTGTTTGCAATAAATGAAGGTTTGTTTTAATTAATATTTGTTGTGATGTTGATGTGCAAATATTTTTAATAAATAGTCATATTATTTCATGCTTTTTTTATTGGAAAGTAGTAGAAAAATGTGTGCAAACAAGGACAACAACACGTAGATGTAGATGATTTTTGTTTTGGCTATGGATTTTTTTCTTCTTCTATTTTTGGGGGGGTGTCGGCTGTGAGATTGAAATCATGAGAAATTGCCACTTTTGGCTGGATATTTATTAAACAAATTTTTATTTTCAGGAAAATGTTATTATATTGTCCTATGAAAAATAAGGTAAACCTTACCAAAATAAATTTTACGTGCTCACGTGCAACTGACGCTTCCGTGTTTCAAATCAAAATTGTTATTCTCAAAAAAATCATGCATATGATGGTTGTGTCATTCCTCTGAAAGCAATGGAAATAGCCATAAAAAATATTGGAAGGAGAAGAGTTTGTATGAAGATTTGGTGTGGAAAGTGAATAAAATTGTTATGTATTTATTGGGAAAACATCCATAATTTTTTGGTTTTTTTTATATAAAAATTTAAATTTTTTTCGATTTTTTTGAATATTTTTTTGGCTCACTGACGTCAACATAACATCACGCTGACGTCAGCACCTTCGGGCTGAAGCCCAGGCAGGATTTGCCTGTGGGCTTGCCCAGGTTGGTGGGACCAGGGCTTGCCTGGGCTTCTTCTCTCGCGCTGGGCTTGACTGGGGGGCCTCCTGCCCGGTTTGATGCTAACGCTGGACATGCTCTTATGGATATTGAATTTGTCACACCAGCCCAACACCCAGCCCAAGTGCATAGGTATCATGGGTCTACTAGACTCTAGGCCCAGTTAGGAAGAGTTGCAATTTAGAACT
>NW_018925135.1:6512-30715 GCF_002207925.1 Prunus avium | reverse complement strand
ACGAATCTGCCCAAAAACGACCGGTCGTCACTGTTCACGCGACCGGCCGTCACTGTTCACTGTTCATGTCACTGTTCACTGTTCACGGCACTGTTCATAGGTGATAAACAGGTGATAAAATGGCGATATAAAATGCTGTTTGTGTTTTTCTTTAGTTTTTTTGTGTTGTTTCAATTCTTTTGCACTTCTTTACTTATTTTAGTTTCCATTTTGCATTTGCGTATTTGTGGTGTGTCAATTAAGTGTTCTTTACGTACTCAAATTAGAACTTATAGGGAGCCGACAAGTTCTTCGTGGGATCGACCCCGTACTTGTATAATCTATACTTCAATAGACTCGTTCACTTGCGGGTATTTTTAATTGGTTGTTTGCACATTAATTTGTGTCCTCTTAGGAATGCAACAACTGGTGGTTTACGAAAAAGGATTTCGTAGGGAGTTTTTCCTTTAAGAACCTGTGTAGGAGTGCGGTTGATAAGATATGTGGCAGTGAGTATGGCATCCCCCCAAAATTTCTTAGGAAGTTTGGCTTGGAAGAGTAAAGCTCGTGCAACATTGAGAAGGTGTCGGTGTTTTCTTTCGGCTACTCCATTTTGCTGTGGAGTGGAGACACAACTAGTGTGATGTAAAATGCCTTTATCAGAAAAAAATTGTGTCATCATAAACTCAAGACCATTGTCACTGTGAACAATTTTAACTTGGGAAGAAAATTGTGTTTCAACAAGGTTGATGAAGGTAGTGAGCTTTTGGCGTGCATCTGATTTGTGGTGCATTAAATAAACCCATGTACATCTGGAGTAATCATCTACAATGGTCAAGAAGTATTGTGCCTTAGTAATGGAAGGAACGTGATAACCACCCCAAATATCATCATGAATTAATTCAAATGGCGCAAGTGAATTTATAGAACTCAAGGGAAACGGACGACGAGTTTGTTTAGCTAAAGGACAAACCAAACAATCATCAATGTCACAAAATTTCATGTTCTTAACAGAAAAGGAAAGAGCACGCAGGCTTTTATTTGAAAGATGACCAAGGCCTTGATGCCAAAGTCGAGAAGAAGAAGGAACAACGGCTGAAACGGAATTGCACCCGGCTGTCTTCGCAGTATCAAGATAGTAGAGACCTTCCCTCTCAGTTCCCGTCCCAATCATCTTCCCCGAACGTCGGTCCTGAACAATACAAAATTCATTAGTAAACATTGCAAGACAAGAGGAGCTTTTGGTGAGCTTGCTCACAGAGATTAAATTTAATCTAAATGAGGGAACACAAAGCACATTATGAAGAATAAAATCATCTGAGAAACAGATAGTGCCGATGTGGGTGACATTGGCAAGGCATGATCAGGAAGGTACACTTGACGATTAGAGACTGGAGTGCATGTAGTCAACAACTTAGGCGAACAAACCATGTGATCGGTGGCGCCAGTATCAAAAATCCAGTTGAGTCCACCAACGAAAGCAGAGGCACAGAAGGTGTTACCTGAGAGATCACTGGTGCTGGAAGCAGTGCTGACATGATTAGCCAAAACTGTGGGCTTGTTTTGATTGAGAAGAGCAAGGAAGCTCTGGTATTGTGCTGCGGTGAGGTTGTATGATGGAGGAGCTGCGGTGGCCACAGGAGTGGTGTCAACATGATGGACCGAAGGAGAAAATGGCCCCTGACGACCTTGAGAGTCACTGTTGCCGCTATTAGATTGAGCTTTCTTCAATTTGCGGCATTGGTCAATAGTGTGACGGCACCAGCCACAATAATCACATTTAAGATGTTCTCGACAGGTATCAGAGGTGTGTCCTGTGGCATCACAACGTTCACACTTAAGATGAGGGTTTTTAGGTGAGAAATTTCTACCGGAATTTCTAGGACCGTGAACGGCGAAGGCGGCGGCTTCAGTGGCTGGTGTTTTCTCGAGGGCATGAGTAGAAACTGCCCGTTGCTTCTCATCTTGGGTAATAAGGGAAAAGGCTTTGTTGACTGCAGGAAATGGGTCCATTAGTAGGATTTGTCCTCGAACTCCAGCGTATACGTCATTCAATCCCATAAGAAATTTCATGGTCTTTTGGTGCTGGTGGAATTGGAACATCTCTTTGGCCGCTCCGCAGTTGCAAGATGGAAGGGAGCAAAATGCATCTCTCGCATCCCATAAGCCCTTCAACTTGGTGTAATAGGCACCGATGGTCATGGTTTCTTGAACGCAGTCATGAATTTCTTGCTCAATATGAAAGAGATGGACACTATTAGCGTGAGAGAATTGTTCCTTCAGATCATTCCATATGTCGGACGCGACATCATTATAAATAATGCTCGCACCAATATCTGGGGAGATGGAATTGAGGAGCCAGCTCTTGACGAGATTATTACAACGTGTCCACTATTGGAGAGTTGTGGAAGAATCATGCAGAGGCTTCTTGAGGGTGCCATCGACGAAACCTTCTTTGTTCTTGGTGTTGAGCGCCATGAGCATGGAGCGACTCCAGGTTGGATAATTTTCGTCATTCAAGAGTTGTGTGACAAGGACAACCCCTGGTTGATCAGAGTGATGAAGGTAGAGAGGATTATTAGGATCATCATACTTGGGTTGCTCAGGCTTGGCTGAGGCTTGAGAATCAGATTTGGGTTGCTCAGGCTTGGCTGAGGCTTGAGGTGATTCGCTGTCGTTGATCGCCATGGAGGTTAGCGAGAGGACATGCTAGGGTTTGAGTTTGTGTAGGATTATTGGTAACCTTAGGCTGCTGATACCATGATAGAATTGGTAATTCGTATATTGATATAAATTCAGAATGAGGTACAGAACCTTTATACAAATACAATAGCCAATTAAGATGCTAAAAACTAGCCTAAATGAACTATTCCTTAATGTACTCGTCTATATAAAAGGAAGGAAATAAACTAAATATCTGTACAGATCAATGATCAATATTCATAATCAATCACGTTGATTTAGTTGGGATTTTATGCTCCTCAACAAATTCAATTCCCAAATAAAAACAGAGCCTAATTTAACAGAAAAAACCCTAAATTTAATTTAGAAGAATAAACCCTAAATTCAAATGAAGAAGATGCTTACTGTTAACTGATATGAGAGAGAGAAACCCAGAGGAGAGAGAGCTCAGTTCGATTTCTATGGAGAAAATGAACGAGAGAGACAGAGACAGAGAGCGGGAATGAGAGAGAGCGAGAAAGAGCGCTAAGTTCGGGGGAGTTGGTCGAAAGTGCGAAAAGAGGGAGAGGACAGGGATAAGAAGGTATTTATACGCGTTAGTTTTGTATGGTTTAAAAATGTTGTTATTTTACCAATGTTTATTCTATCTCGAAGAAAAGTATGGATGTTTACCAAATTCCACACTTTGGTAGGTATCCGTATTATAAAATGTTTATTTGGATGTAGCGATTTCTAACTCTATAAATTCAGATAACATTGTACAGTTAACTTGTTTGTTTCGACTATTAAAAATTCATCAGTCCCGATCTCTTGGACTATTACAATTCATATATCTCAACTGTAAATATAAGTTCCTCAGCCAAATTCTCTAATCATCATCATAGCAAACCAAAGTAAACTCTCCAGACTGGCCTTCTACCTCCCCTTGTGGTTAAGTGCGCTTGCACTAACTCCCGTTGGTCTTGGGTTCGAACGTTGGTACCACATTCTCTACAAAACCCAAAAAGTAAACTCTCCGGAAAAAAAGAAATTATATAATGTGGAGGTGCCAAAACAATTTCCACTCAAAACAGAGCCAAAATACAGGGCTGGAAAACTGAAGAAGAAACGAAGAAATGTCGCAAGAAAGAGCTGAACAAAAGAAAGGAAGGAAAAACATGTAGTATACTGCCAAAGTGAAATGACCAAGACCAACAAAGTGAAACGAAATTTCAAGGCAAAAGTGTCCAAGCAAGTTCCCAACTTTGGTTTTATTTTTCTAAAGAGGAAGATATTTACATGACATCTTGAAGCAGTCCACTTTAATTGTTTCCCCTGATATACAGACAGCTTCCTTCTCTGTTTCCAGAAATGATGATTGGCATTGTCTCAACAATTGCGTCATGGTTGCTACTAATATCCATATACTGCTGGCAAAAAATATTGTGTTTCAAATGAAAACCGTTTAAATAATATATACGCTCCCACAAATGACATAGTGACTAGAACCATTTCATTTCGAAAACAAAAAAGAAAACCTAACACGGCAATTTAATTGGTAGCACTCGTTGGACAGTAAGAAATAAAAACAGAGATGCTATGATGAAATCAAATTTGAAACTTTGAGAATTTGACACTAAGCTTTAATGAGAATTTACTTGATCTTATCAAATGATTAAAATCTAATTAACTCTAAATTTATTAGCTTTAACACACTAAGTAAAAAAGAGTAGCATTGTTGAAAAAGATTCTGTTACTCCAGTAAGTAAATATTCCAAGACGTTGAAATTAAGAATATTCAAAACCCAACAATATTATCGCATATCATGCATTTATGTATTTGGAAATGGAAATCTATATAACCAAAATATAATAAGAAAAAACTCAGTCAGATCAATAAGTTTGAGAGCAAATTAAACAACTAAAACAAATAGCTCAAAGAAAACTGAAAAGAAAAGGTGAATTACTGAGGTGAATTCGGAGAATTGACCAACGTCATTAGCCTTTCAAGTATTATATTGAGACCCACTGAATGATTGAACCAAGCACAAAATAATTTAGACTTTGTTGAATCTTTTGCTGATTGGTTCATCATCGTCATCAGAGCTATAACTTCCTGGTTCATTTTCATAGCTACCAATTCCTTGTTCATCGTCGTCATTAGAGCAACCAAATTCATGGTTCATCATGGTCATCAGAGCTACCACTTCCGCTACTACCAATTGGACCTGCCTCCTCGTCATCGGATGCCTGTAGTGCTGCTGGCATAAGGATTTTCAGAATTCGGCTGAATTCTTCCAAATCTCTCTGGTACACCAAACGGGCTCCACATTTCTTTATAATTGAGCTTGTATTCAGATGTTTATAATTATCCCATCTGCTTAAAGAATAATGCCCTTCGAATGAAAACCGATGACTGCCTGAGGCGTCCTTGAGCCTGGGTTTATCGCGAGGCAAATAGAAAACCCAAAGGTGCTGTGACCCAAGATGCCCGACTTTAAACTTAGGCCAATCCATTGAACCCATAGGTGTCCAATCCATTGAACGCATAGGTGATGTGTAAATTTCTAAATAATCATACTCACTGCATGTTTCAGAATCTTCAAAAACAATACACAAAGCAATCCCAACCCAGTCACTGCATGTTTGTGGAGGTAGAGGCAGCTCCACAATTATTGAATCTCCCACACTTCGATTATCGAACCACTCTGGAATTTCACTTCCAGGCCATACAAAACGGTGTGTACAAGAAAGCCATGCAAAACGGTGTGTATGAGAAGGCCCAAAAAAACTGTTATCAGGACAGGTGGCCATTGTCAATATCATTGCAAATATTCTATTAATCCAGATCCAGCCTCCTTCTTCAACCAATCTGAAGCAATTAACACAACTAGAGCCAAAATCATACACATTGGCTCCTTCGCTCAACTTTGATGGATCTGACAACCCATTTAAGGAAGTACAGTCGTTCACATTTACGAATAAGTATTTACTTGACGGAAGATCTGGCAATCGCTCAAGCCTTTTGCACCTCTCCAATTCAAGATACACAAGCTCAGAAAGGAATCTAATGCTTGAGGGAAGGCTAACGAAATTGTTTCCACTAAGCTTCAACCCTTTTAAAGAAGACAAGCGGCCGATATCATCTGGAATGGCTCCTTCTCCAATATTATAATCACACAGATCTAATTCAGTCAAAGACCCTAAATGAGTTAGAGAAGACAACACCAAACGCCGAGGGTCAGGGTCAACACTCTTCCTAATTCCAAGTAAGTTTTTGAGATTTTTCATAGCAACACGTGGCAGCTCTCTCATTGCACTTCCGCTTAAATAAAGTTCCTCTAAGACTCCATGTCCCCTGGCAGTTTGTCAAGTTTTGAGCATCCATACCCATAGAGGATTTTAAGAGACTTCAAATTGCATATCGCACTCGGCAGACCCAAGAGTCTTTTGCAACCACTTACATTCAATTTAGCAAGGCCAACTAGATGTTCAATTGATGAAGGTATTTTCTCGATAGCAGTATCAAGTAGAAAAAGCTCTGACAGGTTCTGCATATGTTCCCCAAATTCTGGTATCTTTTTCACTTTTGAGCAGCCCCAAAGACAAAAGGATTCAAGAGAATCCATTTCCAACTTACTTGGGAGACTCTTGATACTAAAACAACAAGTAAGAGTTAAAACCTTCAGCTTTTTGTGAACTGCAATAGACGGGTGAACCTCGCCTAATTTCATACAATAAGCCAGATTCAATTCCTCAAGATTTGGAATGCGTGTAAAATCTGGGATACTGGTCAAATTTTCAGAGAGACCAAGATCCATATATTTCAAATTCGGTAAATCCTGTCAGTGCATAAAAGTTGTAGAATTATAAGTTTCAAAAAACCTTGCAAGTTAAAACAAGGTACAATACAATCATACTCAATATAATTATAATTAAAAAAACATTACAAAATGCCGTATTTCAAGAATCTTACCTGTGCTCCATCCCAAAGCCGGACAAGTTTGCTATCCCTCATTTTTAGTTCATAAAGCAACTGTGGTTCGAAACCTGATGGGAGCGATTTGGAAGGATACGAAGTCCAATGCATAATTATTAAGGAATTTGGAAGAAATTTAGGGCCCGAAGAAAACACCACATTATCAAAGTCAAGGAGCCTTAACCCGTGCATCTTATTGAAGGCTTTAGTACAATTCCAGGGCACTGCTTTAAATTTGGGCAGACGTAGGACTATGGCTTCAATTGCTCCCGTTCCCTAATATATATAATTAAGAAAAAGGAAAAAGTTAATTCATCTCATCTCATTAAAGTCTAATATCTATAAATAGCTTCTCATTTGAAAAATGGCATATACTTTGGTCCAAGTATATATAGTATCTCTAAATAACTTCTTACCGTATTGTTCATCAATACATGAAAAATGTCCTCGTGATGGCATAAAATACTCCTTTTACCAGGCTCTTTGGGAGACTCTTCACGAACAATTGTCCTTGCCATTTCTTGTATCAAATCATGCATCTCAACAATGTTGCTATGAAAGCGTTTGTCAATAGTTAAGAGAGATTTCTCAATAAGAATATCTATTTCAATATGACTGGAAATGTCAAGGGTACAGTCTAGTATTTCAATTACTTGCTCTTTATCCTTCCCTGTATGGAGACACGCAACATGCAGAAAAATTTTCTTCTCCATCTCTTTTAGTCCATCATAACTTACTTTGAGTGAATCAAAAATATCTGGATCAGGAATTTTGTTTAGATTATACAACGCACTCTTCCATACATCTTGACCTCTCCCATACAAAGCACGCCCCAAAATTTTAAGAGCTAATGGAAGGCCGTTGGCATAATTTAGGAAATGCTGAGACAGTTCCTGAAAACCTTCCTCAGGCTGATCTTTCTTAAAGGCATGTCGACTAAAGAGCCCAAGAGCTTCATCATTCTTTAAGACCACGACCTTGTACATTTTCTCTATACCATGCTCAACTAGTAGGCGTTCATTTCTAGTTGTGATGATAATTCTACTCCCCACACCGAACCATTTTTTATTTCCAACCAGTTTTTCTAGTTGGTTTAGTTGATCCACATCATCAAGCACGAGAAGAACCTTTTTATTCAATAAACAGTTCTTAAGGATTCCCTCCCCTTCATCCCAACCTGGGATATAATTTTCCTTCAAGATTGAGGAAAGCAGCTGTCTTCCTAGACCAGAAACCTCTCCCTTTCTCACATTAGGTAGAAAAGAGCGATGCTCGAAATGATGGGAAATTCTCTCAAAAACTAATTTAGCAAGGGTTGTTTTGCCTACCCCGCCCATCCCCCATATCCCTATAAAGCGGACATCATTTTCTTCGGGAGCTAAATGCAAGTGTAGTTGATCAAGTGCAGAATCAATTCCGACTAACTTCTCTTGAGAATCTAACAACGTGACTGTAGGATTCACTTTCTTCCACACACGTTTGACAATGTCTTCGATAAGCTCTGCTTCTGACCTACAGAGTATTAAAAATAACCATTAATCCATAAATATAACATCCAAGGTTGTTTGTTGTATTGAAGGAAGACTTGAAATGTAACATCCAAGTAGGGCTCTTGTTAAGACACACACAAGTTTTTCATGGATGCATGCTTACTTATAATTTTTTGAATCTAAGCCAGCGAGATTGGCAACATTTCTTAAAGCGGCTCTCCACCGATTCAGCTTCTCTGCATCTCCACTAAACCTTTCTTCATGCTCAGTGAAAGCTTTCGCAAAACTCCCCCTTTGGTTTCGTACATCGGAAGGATCCACGTCATAAAAGATTGGCAGAATTCTCTTGGTGTCTTCCATGCATTCAAGAATCTCTGAGAGTTCATTCAAGCACCAAGTGGAAGAAGCGTAATTTGGGGAGAGAACAATGATGGCAAGATACGATTCTTTGATTGCGATCAACAGCTCCAGAGAAATAGTTGCTCCTACTTCAAGTTCTCGATCGTCCTTGAAAGTTCTCATTGCTTGCCAGTAGGCCAATGCATGGTCTAAATGAGAGATAAAACCCTTGCGAGTGTCTTCGCCCCTGAAACTCAGAAAAACATCATGCTTCCATCGAGGAGGAGCCCATTCAGCTGAAGTACGAGATGTAGAAGCTCTGTGGGTGCTCAAGGCCATGGGAGAAAAACAGTTCCTGGAAATCTGGTTCTGCAAACACTCAGTAAATACGTAAAGAGAAAATGATCTACGAAAAAAAAAATGGCAGCTTTAATTTTTCTTTTGGTAATTGAAAACGTATTAAGCAGAAGAGAAGAAGGGCAGAAAGCAAATACCCAGCAAAACAAACTCGAGATCAATGAAAGTGAAACACACCAACTCGAACAATAGCTCAGCAGAACAACAAATTAACAAATCACAAAGCCAGAGAATTGGCAAGAAAACAACCACAAGAACCAATCCAACCAAAACCCACCCAAAAAAACAGAGAGAGGTAGTGACCACGCTTTCTACTTTCTTCTGTGGGTGGTAGAGCCAGTGGGTCTGGTAGAGCCAATGTACTATAAAAGTGATATGACAAATGTTTTCCACCCAGAAAGTGAAAGGAAATTTCAAGGAAACTTCCTTTCTCAACAAAGTGATCGGGTACTTACAAATTTCCAAGCAAGTTCCCAACTTTTTATTTATGAGAAAATCCAGTTTTTTTGTTTTGCTTTTTCCAGTTTTGATATGACTTGGATTTACACACGCAATTGTATAGTTAGTCAATAGGGATTAATTTGTGAGTTAGGCCATGTTTAATGGTGTTGCTGATGAGCTCAGTTGAGCTTTGGGCAACTTTGGATTGAAGACATAACTTGGATTTGCTAATTAAGAAATGATCAAAACTTAAATTGACTCGTTGGTTGAGGTAGCACAAGTTAAAACTATGACATATACATTAGGATTTATTATGCACTTTTGTTAGCAAGCAACATGGGAGACTTGAGAAACTATCAGTGCTAATTAACTCGTTGGTTGAGGTAGCTATATGCTGAGTTCAGATCCTCTGTCCGTGTTTTTGTGTGTCCCTCCCTGTCCCTACCTTATTTTTTTGACACCTGGCATCTCACTTAACCACTTTAACATAGAGTCTTTTTTTTTTCCTTGCGTTTCCCCCACCCTCCCCTCTGTTTTTCCTCCCACAGGACAGAAGAATACTAGTGGAAAGAAGAAAAGAAGAAAGAGGAGAGAGAGAAAGAGAGAGAAGGGCAGGAAAAAAAGAAGAGATAAGGAAACAAAGAGGAAGAAGAAAACTGGCCGAGAGGAGAGAAAGAAGAATAAATAAAAAATAGAGGAGAGAGAAGGGGAAACAATAATTAATCTCAATTTATTGTAGCAAACCAAAAAAAAAAATTTCAGCAAGGAGAAAAAAGAAACACGCCCTTGCAATGGCTCAACTCTTCATCTCCAAATCACTTATTATTATTATTATTTTTTAAATGAGCCAACTCATAATCAAAATAGCTTTTCTTTCTCTCATAAACCACACACCTCTTGAACCAAAGCTTTAGAACCCCAATCAACAAGGTCTACAGCAACTACAATGGCCATGGCCCCATTTGGCAGCCCTAGCAAAACTATTTACTTCTCTAATATGCAAATAAAAAGAGAAATGTAATTATTTTTTATTTTTTTATTTTTGGGTTTAAAAGGAGGGGTGCACAGATAGAACCCTGTTGGATTTGTTGGTGATTGTTATTTTATTTTTTTTTCTGGTAATAATAATGATAGTAATTCATGGAGAAAAAAAAAGGGTAGGAAGTTGTGCCGAAATGTGTTCATCCTTTGGATAAGAGCTAATTGATATTGAATAGTACCTAGCTAGTTCAACACTTGGGGTCGTTTGGTACGGCGGACTGTCATGGACTGGATTAAATCCTGGGACTGTCTCGGATTAGCTCGGATTGGACTAAGCTGGATTAAGTACTGACCTACATTTGGTGCTGCGTCGGACTAAGAAGCTGGATTGTGAAAATAGTGAAGACCTATGTTTGGTGCTGTGTCGGACTAAAAATTCATTATTATAATATTTAAATTTAATTAAGAATTTTGACTTGAAAAATATTTATATTTAATTAGAAATATTTAATTGGGGCTGATGTGTAAAAAAATAATTTATAATTTCAAATTTATTTATTTTGAAAAATTATATTCTCTTCCTACCTCTGCCTTTCCCATCTTCTTCCTGGCTGTCTGTCTTTCTTTCCAAATTTTCAAAGGGAAAAACAAAAAAAAAAAGCCAATTAGCCCCACACCATAACTTTTCACAAACCAATTACCACACCACAAAATTAATTATTTTTTTTTTTAAAAGGCCCAAGTGCCCAGAACGCAATTGGGATCTTATCTCATCCCTTTCTTCTTCTTTGGCCATTACCAGAACGATGGCTGCACGGCTCCAATCAGCAGAAGCCGCTGAAAAACATCTTCATGCGATTCGACATGAACTCCGACGGCAGCCTCACCCAGCTCGAGCTCGCTGACCTGCTCTGGTCTCTTGGCGTCAAGTCCACCAGCTACCAGCTCCAAGTCCTCTTGCCAACGAAAACGGCACCACCGTCGAGTTCGACGAGCTAGTCACGGCCATGGAGGTCTTCCAGTCGTTCGAGAGGAAGAGAATGAGAGAGTGAAGGCTTGGAGATAATGGAAATGGGGTCTTTTTCTATTAGAGAAGTTATTACCTTTGTCCAAAGGTTGGTGATGGGTATTTATAAAAGGAGGAAGGTCATAAAGATCTTTTGGTGAATGAGATCTTCTTTCTCAATCTCCCTGGTTGAGTTACATTTAATGTTACGCTTCTGTTTCACCCACATCCTTGACAGAGATCAGGGGATGGAGTGGCAGGAGAATAGGAATGGGAGGTGCATTGAATGCCCTCTTTGTATTATCAACCTGCTTCACTTTGGGCTTGAAGGGCAGGGCGACACTCGCAGCAGAAAAATATAGATTGCATGTTATAGATTGCATGTAGATTGCATGTTATACAAATTAATAAAAGATACAAGTTCGCAGCAGAAAATGAAAAAAAATTATACAATATTCACCCGAGAGTTGAAGGAACAGATGAAAAGAGGAGGGATGGGATATGCGCAGGAAAGGAAATAATGGAAGAGAGAGAGCGAGAGAAACAACACGGTTTCTTTTTTGTTTTCTTTTTTAGTTATTTTTTGGTGTCGGTGTGGTGAGTCTTGTCTTATGTGAATTGGTAGAATCGGTTGGTCTTCTTTCTCACGTCAAATTGTAGGCCCTCAAGAGGAAAAAGAAAATTTACAAGTGGTGCCACAAACTTAAAAGTAGAAACAAGGAAACCACCGAGAAAGAGCTTAACTCTGAACATGTCCAATAATACCCATAAGGGTCCACTTTAATTGTTTCCCCTGATATACAGATAGCTTCCTTCTCTGTTTACAGAAATGATAATTCACTAATTTTATTTTATTTTATTTTTCATATAAGCTGTTTTCTTATTTTGTTGGTGTTTTTTTATATATATATATTATATATATACCCTACCACCTTCCAAGTAATAGTTTTTTTTTCTTCGGTTTGCGAAAGCAATAAAAAGATAAAACTTTAATTCACTAATGAAACCATGTAAGAAAGAAAAAAAAAACTATTAGTAAGGAATCAAATCAATACATACAAAACGCTGATGAAACGTTGTAGTACACTGGAATTATTGAACCACGGATAAATGAGGAAGAAATGAAGAAGAAATGAGGAAATCCCCAAGAAAGAGCTCAACACGCAGAATAAAGGTCAAGGTGAAAAAAAAAAAAAAAAAAAGGAAAAATGTGAAAGTGTTTTACAAAGTGAAAGGACGAATGTTTTCCACCAAAAAAGTAAAAGGAAATTTCAAGGAAAGCTTCTATGGTTTGGGGATGTGTCATTTTTCTTCACCTTTTTCTTTTCCTACCAAAGTGACTGGCTTTGGTCTGGTCCATGTTTGCTTACTCAAGTTAATTAATTCACAAGAAAGTTCAGATGAAAGAGAGGAGAGGGCGCTGTAGAGGAGGAAAACCGCGTCACCCAACTATAGAAAGGAAATAATGAGCTTCTCTCTCTCTCTCTCTCTCTCTCTCTCTCTCTCTCTCTCTCTCTCTTTTCTTTTTTTTTTTTTTTTTTTTTTTCTCTCTCTCTCTTAATCTTACTGATGCCGAGGGAATTGAACACATAATTGCTCAGTTAATGGCTTGAGTTATAAGTAATTGCACTCTTAGTTCAGTTTTGATATTAGAATATTTAACAAACCCAATTGTGTAGTTGCGTTAATACTTATCTGCCTACAAAAAGAAGGGGTATTGGAGTTATAATAGGACTCCCACACTATATTTTTTTTTGGTTATATTGAAGGAAAGAAACCTCACCACCACTGTGGTGGGAACCCATCGGCAACTCCCACGCTATTTTAATATCCTTAAACCTCCCAAAATCTGTCTATTCTACTTGATTACATGGGTTATTGGTTATTATTTCTAAATACACTTGTAACGAATCTTTGAAGAGAACATTGTATGGTATGATTTATGGAACTCAAAATTATTACATATTACCCAAGGGGTTTGGTCCAAGTGGAAATCTGGCTTGTACCTGCACAGTGGGCGAATGTTAGCTGGCCTCAGTGAGGTCCAGCGTTCGAATCCCACTCTGTGAAAAACACCCACTGGGGAGAGGCTAAACCCATAGCAGTCTTCGCCTGGAGAGGTTGCACTCTTGCCACCTTTTTTTTTTTCACCAAAAAAAAAAATTATTACATATTTATACATCATTTTAGCACAAACGAGTAATTTTGAGCTAGCTTTTAATGAACTTCTTAATGGGAATTTTTCATTTCCCATCCCCTAGGGAAACAATCTCAAATAATCTTCCCATTTGCTCTGTCTCTCTCCTAGTTTTGAGAGTTGGTGGCAATTTCCCACCCATAATGAGTGTTTCTCTTAGCTCTGTCTTAGTAGTCCAAGGCTTTTTGCGCTTTCTTTTACGTTGTTTCTGTTTTCTCCTTCCTCTCCAACCCCTTTTAGCCCTGGATTTCACAGAAATCTCTAACTCTTATATTGATTTTTCATCCTCTTTCATCCCCATGGTCCTCATCCCCAAAATCCCGACCACTCTTGCACATATCACTTGCTCTACTCCTCTCCTTCCTCACTAGTTCCAACCTCAATCCAAGCTTGCAGCTATTCATCCACAGCACGCATGTTCGAGTCGTAATCAGAAGATTAGTATAGTTTCGACTTGGGTGCTCTCACCACCACCTTCCACGAATTGGTTCTTGCTAGTTCTACTGGCTATGGGGTTGGCTTTAGCCTTCGGTTTCGTCTGATGTGTAGCTGATGTTACCTTGGATGCGAATTTGGATTTGATGGGTTCGAAGTGCGTCGCAGTGGAGTTCATTATTGGGGATTTCCTGGTTTTATGTTTTACCAATTTTAAGGCTTTGTTCCAGTGGGTTTGGGGTTCTTGTTTGTTTTGTTGGTTTGAAAGTTTGTTGTTTTGTTTTGGCCCTGATTTTCTTGTTTTGTTTTAGTTGCTAGGGTTTAGTTTATTTTGGGGCTTTTAGATCTTTGCTATGTTGGACTTTATTTCTAATCCTTACTTATGAATGAAAGTCCACTTTGACCAAAAAATATATATATTCATCCCCTAGGGAAAAACATGGAGATTGATTTTATGACTTTGACAAAAAATATTCATCCCCTAGGGAACACACATGGAGATTGATTTTTGAAGTGTGTCCATCTATAATGGAGCCAAGGTGTAATTTTTTAAATTATTTTTTATTGGTTATTTAAAAAAATTCATACAAAATTAATTAAAAATCAGAAAATGTCAATGTTTCTAATGGGTGTCCTCCTACTATAGTGTCATGTATAATTCATATTTTTTTATCTTAAAAATTGCATTAAAATTCCACAGAAATTGCTATAAACTCCTTTCAATATTATCTTCAATTTTGAAGGGCCAAAATCAAATTTTGACTTAGAAAAATTGGAGAGTAATAATTGAAGTGGGGAATGTTTTTTTTTTTTTGGTCAATGTTTGGTTTCAAAGAAACCAAAACGGGATAGATTGCAAACTGAGCCAGAAATACACGAACCAGGTAGAAGCAGCTAGACCTCAGTTCAAGGCTAGAACCAAGCTTCTTACCCAGTCAAATTAAAAAGAACAACAAAAGCCAAGAAACAAAAAGAAAACCCGTAAAACAGGAAGCTGAGAAATGCCGCACCCCCAATAACCAATTGGCAAGGCACCCAACGCAAGACCAAAACCACCAGAGAAGTCACAGAAACCAAAGAACCGAGAGGGAAATGGTGATGGATACGCCATCACAGCTACAGAGAGCGCTACCATAATCCGAGAGGTAAGTGCCAAATGCACTTTAAAAGCATCCTCAACAGCAATAGTATTACTGAGGAGAGACGCTCCAGAACGTAACACGGTGGAGAAGATCCAACATCGAGACAAAGCCGCAAGGAATCGGAGGAGAACATTCACAGTAGGAAACAAAGACAATCAACATTATCTTTGAGTGTCCTTGTTTAATCACAATACGTGGCATTTGTTTTATCAAACCGTCATAAATTTTTTAATTTATATTATTTCACTAATTTCATTAATTAATTTCAAAAAACTTAGTAATTTAGGAATCAAGCATATTGATCCACACAAAAATCCAATTAATTTTATATTATTTCCCGTTTAGTCTAACCCCAAAAAAAATCCAAGTAATTCAAGGATCAAGCATATTGATCCACAAGGACTCTTTTCATTGAAGAACTCTTGCCATCGCCGCCGTCCTTTTGCACCCAGCAACCCAATTCTTTTAGATAAACAGATCTGAAACAAAAAAAGAAATTTCAAGAATGGAAGAGAAGCCAGCAACCCCATTCTTTTGCACCAACAGTGCTTTCAATCAAAGACTCTTCTATTCCAGATCTGCGACTACAAGCTTCCCAGAGATGACGAGAGATAAAAAAAATAAGAATTGTTGGCTTGCGAGCGAGGGAGGAGGGTTAACAAGGATGAGAGAGCGTGCTTTGCACTTTCGGGTTGTAACTTTTGGTACGGGTAATTTCAACCCGGTTATAACAAAAAGACAATATTAAAAGCTGACCATTCAATTTTATCCAAGGCCCTGCATTATAGAAGCGCTATCCTAAAACACAACAATTCGACCCCAAAAAAGTCCAACAAAACAATATGCTGGGCCCAATATCAGAGGTGTGAAGAAAGTTGAGGTCGTACATCAAAATTAATTGGCAATGAGAGAGTAGCTGAACTCTTTATAAACCTAAGTTATGTACCTTAACTTTTTAATGTAGGAAGCCTAACACGTAGACAACACATATTAGGTGATGTCAGAGCACGTGTGGTCATTGGGCCCCAACAAGTGAAGCTCTAATACAATGAAGGAAGTTGAGGTTCATTCCAAAATAGCGCAATTTAAAAATTAAGGATGAAGATTAGAATTACGTAACAAAAATAATAGTTTAACTGAGACATGCTTTGGAAAAAAAGAAAAAGAGAAAAAACTGAAACGTGCACAATATATTAAGAATCATAGACTACTAGTACAAACCGAGAGGAAAGCTACATCCTCATTTGTTGAAGTCTTATGCTTTGATTACTCACTTACTGCCATTGCAGATAATGCAACAGATTCTGCCCTCCATGATCAATTTCACATTGTGAATAGGTCGAGATTCAAGACTTTTGGGCCTCATCCACCTGTGCGCTTCATCAGATGATTCAATTATCAACAGCATCTCTGTTGATCATTCTCATGAAGAAAAACAGGATAGTGGAGATGGCTCTTGGATTGGGAGGTTTAGCTGCATTTGTCTTTCCCCATATTTGCATTTCCTTTTCTTATTTGTTTTATCATTACAAGAGAAAGTTCATTGCCACAAGGAGCACAAAAGGCCAAACTTGTAGAGGAGTTCCAACAAGTTTGTCACTCGCAGAGATAAAAAAGGGGAGGCCAGAAAGCTTTTATGCTGTCCTCCATCCACCAGCCTTGCAGAACAAGCCAACACTGTTTTTCTACAACTTGAGCACCTTCCGTATTCACCAGATTTAGTATTCCTTTCATCACCATAGCCTTCAATTAAAATAAGAAAGGAAAACCATTACAAAAGATACAACATAAAGAAATAAAACAACTTATTCTGCTTAACCACATCAGGCTATGTGCAGTTTTCTGCAGTTTGAGAGATGCTTAATTTTTGTTTGTAAAGCTAACAATCACATTTTCTTTTGCCTCTCCTTCCTCTCTGTTGTTCTCTCTTCTCTTATGAATTAACTACCTCTCCTAATTTTAAAAAAAACCACCATGCACATTTTCATGCTCAAATCCAAAAGCAGGTATAATCCTAAGCATTGATAGACTAATTCTATATTTTCACTTACCAAACTTGCTCAAATTTTCTGTCTACAATTAGAAGTAGCAAATAACTCTTATTTCTAACCTTCTTGTTATACCTAAATAGATACATATATTATTATTGTATTCTTCATTAGCCTAGCTATTCTAATTAGTAACCTCCACACATTATTTCATTTTGCTAAAAAAATTATTTTCCCTTCTTTTGGTCAGAAGTCTCAGAACTATACTAACATTTTTGACACATTATTTAACTCGAGGCTCTATATGAAGTAAATATTCTAACACATTGAAATTAACAAGTTAATCCAAGTCATAAGCAAGGACCATCCACGCAGAATATATCCCGAACATAGTAAAAGGACAAACAATTCAGGAAAACACCAAAAGAAGACGTAAGTGCAGAAGGAAAAATGATACGCTGTTTTCTGTTAGCAACATAGGAGACTTGAGAAACTATCCATATTAATTAACACATTGGTTGAAGTAGCACAACTTGAAGTTAAAGAAAATCTCAAATTTGGGGATGACCTGCCTAACTGTATCAAACATATACAACATGTGGAGTGGACTTGAACCTACAGCAGAAACCATTTAAGCACAATAAGATACCTCCCAAGTTACCAACCATGTTCTAAATGCTTCAGTTACTAACCATTTCAGCAGAAACCATCCAGCAGTGCATCAACATGAAGGTCTCTTCCAATGTTAACGAGAACACCCTTTGGAAAGCATCAATGACTTCAAAATCAACTATGTTGTTGGTCTCCTCAGAAGTGATAAGAGTTCACGCATTAACCAACTCCATGGAACTTGGATAGTATTCCGAGTACTTCAACTCTGGCTTTGCCAATTCTTCCCAAGCTGATAATGCCACTGTTTTTCCAGAGAACTGAAATGAAATTAAGAAAGGAAAATCATTATAAAAGATACAACATAAGCAATTAGCAATGAAAATAAGCTGATTTTACTTAACCACGTTAGGCTATGTCCAGCACCTTTCAAAATTTAATTATGTTAATTGCTCCACTTCTGCTAATGTTTTTGTAAAGCTAACTCACGTTTCCCTTTGCCTCTCCTCTGTTATTCTTTCTTCCCTTATGAACTAACCACCTCTCCTTTCCTGATTTTATATCGAAATAAATTTAAATAACAGCAAAGATACAAATTTACATGCCTGCTGCAAAATCCAAAAGCAGCTATAACTGTAAAGCAGCAATGAGCAATCAAAATAAAGTAGCAAATTTCCTTCACTCACCAAAATTTCCTTCCTCATTTCAATACTTCATATGTTCTGTTGAGAATTAAAGTAGCAAATAAATCTTATTTCTAAACTTCTTGTTATGTCTAAGACAGATACATATTTTATTCTTGTATTCGCCATTAGCCTAGCTATTTTCATTTCTTAACCTTCACACTGATAGTCAGCTGAACCAAGAGCATACATTAAAGCATGGTGCTGACCTCACAATAACAAGACCTCAACATTCCCCTAGAAACTTAAGGAAAACTGCTGATTCATATCTCCATATTCCTTGTAAATAACCTTAGCTCTAGAGAAATCTACAGAAGCTGTATATTATAGGAAATACTTTACTCAGTTCAATATAGTGGAAACATAGGAGATATACTTACAATAATTACAATTCTCTCTGCCTCTTATTAATTTCATCAATTTCTCCTAGATTTTTCACACACATTCTTTCGTCATTATTAACTATTTTCCCCTTTTTTATTTTGGTCATAAGACCCGGAACAATACTAACATTTTCCACACATTAATTCACTATAGCAGCAGTTTGGTATCACAGCATTGCAAGGTTGCTCTGAAAATGTTCATTCACTTGAGGCCTAAATATTCTAACACATTGTTCTCTGTTTCCATGGCTCACTCTTTCCATCGCTTTCTCTCCATGTTTCTCTCTTTTCATGGCTCCCTCTATCGCTCTCCACCACCCTATTAAGTTGATGATTGGAACAACCAATTGAGTTTGGGCAGCAAGGTCGCTCAGGTATTGTTCTAATCCTTATGAGTTTTGGTTCGCTAAATGTTTCGTTCCAGAACGCTAACATACCACGATTCGGTACATGCGATCCAGTTCGAAATTCGTAAGGGGGGTGAGCGATTTGGGTAACTATGGTCAGAAGATTCAGAACTATACTAACATTTTCCACACATTATTTCACTATAGCAAAAGTTTGATAGCACAGCATTGAAAGGTTGCTCTGAAAATGTTCTTGTACTCGAGGCCTATAGGAAGTAAATATTCTAACACATTGAAATTAACAAGTTAATCCAAGTCATATCCACTCAGAAAATCTCGAACGTAGAAAAAGGGCAAACAATTTAGGGAAAAATGAAGTCCTGGAATCAGAGCACAAGTTAGTTTTGTAATTCTATAGCATATATACATTTTAGGATTTGTTCTGTTGTTTTCTGTTTGCAACATAGGAGAAATTATCATTTTTAATTAACACATTGATAAAAGTAGCTACATGCAGGCTTGATCCATTTTCAGACAAAACTACTTAATAAGATTATATTCTTAGAGCACAACATATACAATATGCAGAAACCATTTTATTTAAGCACAATAAGATGCCTCCTGAGTTACCAATAAAACCTGATGTTCATTCAGTAGTGTGCGGTTCTAAATGCTTCAGTTAGGCACCATTTGCAGATGTTCTATGGTTACTATGTCCATTTCATTCTGAAACAATAAAAACTGACAGAGCAATTTAAATAGTAGCACAAGTTCGACGGTAAGAACCAGGCCATTAGAGAAACACAAAATTACAGCATATCCTGCAAACTATACAAACAAGATGTAACAAAAGAATTACTCTGTCTCCTCCTACTTAATATAAGAACTAAAAACGGAGATATTATGATGAAATCAAATTTGAAATTTTGTGAATGCCACGAATGCATTGCTTGTTTTTCCTCATCATTAACTGAACAACTTAGCATCTCTTTTGGTTGAATCTGACATATTATATATAGATGAGAGACAAGTATTATTAAATACTTCACCGAAAAATTAAACAATGATAGATATATAGTGTCCTTCCGTCAGTCAGACAAGTTTCATAGAAAATTAAACAAGTAAACAGTAGCTGAAAAGAAAAAAGAACAGAAAGGTGACTTACTATTTCTGCATTAGCTTTTCAAGTATCATTGAATGATTCAACCACTTCCGTTTGCACAAAATATTTGATTTTTTTGAATCTTTTGCCGTTTGGTACATCGACGTCATGAGAGCTACCACTTCCACTAGTACCAACTGGGCCTGCCTCGTCATGGTATGCATGTAGTGCTGCTGGCTTGGGGATTTTGAGTATTCGGCTGAATTCTTCCAAATCTCTCGCGTGCACCACACGGGCCCCACATTCTTTTATATTCGAGCTTGTTTTGAGTCTGTTCGAAGATCCCGTTGAATAATAATCCGATTCGAACGAAAACCGATGACTGCTTGAGGCATCCCTGAGGCGGGGATGATAATAAAAAACCCAAAGGTGTTGTGACTTAAGATACCCAAATTTAAAGTGTTGAGTATCCAAAGATGATCGAATGTCAAAATGATCATATCCAAGAAGGGCAGCGGGATTATCCAAATATTCAGAATCTTCAAAAACAACACATACAGCAATCCCAAGCCTGTTGCTGTTACATGATGATTGGGGAGGCAGCTCCACAGTTATTGAATCTCCCCCACTTCGATTACTGAACCACTCTGGAATTTCACTTCCAGGACATATAATAGAGGTATATGTTGAAAAGATCTTCTGTATACCATTATATTTATTTGTTTTAGAAAAAGACAACTATATTCTTTTATAAAAATACAAAATAATAAAAAAGGGAAAGAAAACTATAATATTCAACGAGAGAGAGAGAGAGAGAGAGAGAGAGAGAGAGAGAGAGTACCTTAGTGGACGCTTTCATTATCATAAAAAATATTCTATGAATCCAGCCTTCATCTTCAACCAATTTGAAGCAATTAAGACAACTGAAATCAAAATCATACACATTGGCTCCTCCGCTCAACCTTGATGGATCTGACAACCTTTTTAAGGAAATACAATTGTCTACATTTACAAATAATGAGAATTTCTTTGGCGGAAGATCTGGCAATTGCTCAAGCCTTTCGCACCCCACCAATTCAAGCAACTCAAGCTTAGAAAGGAATCTAATGCTTGAGGGAAGGCTAACGAAATTGTTTCCACTAAGATTCAACTCTCTTAAAGAGGACAAGCAGCCAATATCATCAGGGATGGCTCCTTCACCAATATTACAATCACTCAGATCTAAGGTTGACAAAGAGCATAAACGATTCAGAGAAGACAACACCAAACCCCAAGGGTCAGGGTCAGGGTGACTCTTTCTAAATAAGCCATCCTTTGAAGTTGATGATTTAGCAACTGATCCATGAAAGGATAGACAAACAAGATTTTTCATAACAACAAGCGGCTCTCTCATAGCAGTTCTTTTTAAATAAAGAAGCCCTAAACTCTCCATCTCCCCTGGCATTTTGTCAATTTCCGAACATCCCTCCAAATGGAGCTCTGCAAGACACTTCAAATTGCATATCGCACTCGGGAGACCCAAGAGACTTTTGCAATTACTTATATCCAGTGTAGTAAGGCCAACCAGACGTTCAATTGATGAAGGTATTTCCTCAATAGCAGTCCCACGTAAATAAAGATGGGACAAATTATTCATCTGTCCCACAAATTCTGGAATCTTTTTCACTTTTGAGCAGTCAGAGAGATTAAAGTTTATAAGAGAATCCATTTCCACCTCACTTGGGAGACTATTAATACCGTTGCAGTAACTAAGGTCCAAAACTTTCAACCTTTTGAGAACTGCAAAAGACGAGTGAACCTCAACTAAATTCGTACAATGTTGTAGAAGCAAAATCTCAAGATTTGGAATGCCTGTGAAATCGGGGGTACTTGTCAATTGATCAGAGTAACTAAGGTCCATACATTTCAACTTTGGCAAGTCCTGTACAGTACATAAAAATTGTAGAATAATAAGGTTTTTTATATATTTTTTATAGAAGAAACCCTTACAAAGTTAAGCAAGTTACATTTATATCCAAATTATATATATATATAAAAGAATTCTTAAACGCCGTATTTCAATAATCTCTCACCTTTGCTCCATCCCAAAGCCGGAAAAGCTTGCTATGATGCATCTTTAGTTCGACAAGGAAACATGGTTCAAAACTTGATGGGAGTGATTTGGAAGGGTACCAACTCCAACGAATAATTCTCAATGAATTTGGAAGAACTCTGGGGGCTAAAGAAATGATCACATTATCAAATTCAAGAAGCCTTAATCCATACATCTCAGACAAGGCTTCAGTACAATTCCAATGCACCACTTCTGATACAGGAAAATGTAAGACAATGGCTTCAATTGCTCCCGTTCCCTAATAATTAAGACAAAATGAAAAGTTAATTGCACATTCAATTCTAATATCGTTTTAAAAGAAATGACATATAATTTCTTCCAAACATAATATTTCTACATAACTTCATACCGTATTGTTCATGAATACAAAAGAAATGTCGTCGCGGAGCCACAAAAGACTGCGTTGACCGGGCTCTTGGAGAGACTCTTGACGAACAATTTGCCATGCCATTTCTTGTATCAAATCATGCATCTGAACAGTGTTTCTAGGAGAGCGCTTTTTCACAATAGTTATGAGAGATTTCTCAATAAGAATAGCTATCACAATACGACTGGAAATGTCATAGTTACTGTCTAGTATTTCAATTACTTGCTCTCTATGCTTCCCCTTATGGAAACATGCAACATGGAGAAAAAATTTCTTCTCCATCTCTTTTAGTCCATAATAACTTACTTTGAGTGAATCAAAAATTTCTGGATCAGGAATTTTCTTTAGATTATACAACACACTATTCCATGTATCTTGATCTCTCATATACAAAGAACTCCCCAAAGTTTTAAGAGCTAATGGAAGGCCTTTCGCATAATGTAGGAAACACTTAGACAATTCCAGGAAACCTTCCTCAGGCTGACTTTTCCTAAAGGCGTTTTGACTGAATAGCTCAAGAGCTTCATCATCATGTAATGCCTTGACCTCATATGGTATCGTTATACCATGTTCAACTAGTAGACGTTCATTTCTAGTAGTGATGACAATTCTACTCCCCAAACCAAACCAATTTTTCTCTCCAACCAGTGTTTCAAGTTGTTTTAATTGATCCACATCATCAAGGATGATAAGAACCTTTTTATTGCATAAACATTTTTTAGTGAAAAAGATTCCTGACCGTTCATCTGTAACTTGGATAATATTTTCCTTTAAGATTGGGGAAAGAAGTTGTCTTTGTAGATCAACAAGACTACCATGTTTTGCAGAAACCTCTCTCACATTTGATAGAAAAGAGCTAAGTTCAAAATTATGGGAAATTCTTTCAAAAACTAGGTTAGCAAGGGTTGTTTTCCCTACCCCGCCCATCCCCAATATCCCTACAAAGCGAACATCATTTGCCTCGAGATCCAATTGCAAACGTAGTTGCTCAAGGGAAAAATCAATTCTGACTAACTTCTCTTGAGAATCTAACCTCCTAAATGTAGTAGGATTCACTTTGGCCCACACACGTTTGACAATGACTTTGATAAGCTCTCTTTCACACCTACAAGGAAGAAAAGTAAACTAACCATCAGGAGGGTACATATTACATATAATTAACAAGGTTGTTGCATCAAAGGAAGGACTAAAATGTAGCATCCAAGTAAACTCTCTAAAGTTGTTAAGAAATGGGCAATTTGTTCATGCCTGCATGCTTACTTATAATTCTTTGAATCTAAGCCAGAGAGATTGGCAACTTTTCTTAAAGCAGCTCTCCACCGATTCACCTTCTCTACATCTCCACTAAACTCTTCATGTTTTGAATCCCACCCGAAGAGATTAGCTGCTTTTCTTAAAGCAGCTCTCCACCAATTTACCCTCTCTACATCTCCACTAAACCTTTTTTCATGCTTAGTTAAGGCTTCCGCAAAACTCCCTCTTTGGTGTCGTACATGGGAAGGATCCACGTCATAAAAGATTGGCAGAATTCTCTTAGTGTCTTCCATGCATTCAAGAATCTTTGAAAGTTCATCCAAGCACCAGGTGGAAGAAGCGTAATTTGG
>NW_018925127.1:39363-59324 GCF_002207925.1 Prunus avium | reverse complement strand
TCAACAGATCTGCAGCAGCGTGCATATGAATTGCAAGCTGTCATTAGCTTAGATGCTCCTGCAGTTGAGAGTATTATGCCGTCAGATGCAAGTTGTGAAGACATTGAGGTCATATTTAATTGCATTATCTACTCGTACCCTTCTTTTTTTTGCTTCTCCTTTAAAGTATTAAGAACTATAGTAGTTCTGCATTTCTCTTTTCCTTGTTATTTGGTGGTTGTTGGCTTACTGTCTGAACCTCCTGTTTTCTAATGGTAAAGTCTAATGGCTGTTTAACCTTGTGATTGCATTAAGTTTGGTGACTCTCTTATTGTTATATGCCAAACGATATACTGTAACTTTAATTTTCTCTGGTTTTTTTATATTTACAAAATGTATCTTTTGGAAAGCATTTGTTGAGATATATCAAATAGAATCCTTGATGAATATAAATTAGGTGTAAGGAAAGTGAACTAATGTATGTCTCATTAAAAAATGTAGTTGCCTTGTAAATTGTTCTAATAGGACGTACCACTTTTCCACGTCGTGATAATGTACTTTCTCATATGGGTACATTATCTTTGATGCAACATAATTCAGTTTTTCAGATCATGATTGTGTTTGTGTTTCATAGATACGTTATTATGAATCATGACACAACATTAAATATTTTTAAAACTGTAGATCCAGAAGAATATTTTCCGAAATAGAAATACTATGACAAATGAACATGTATCCTAACAGAGGAATATTTTTAAAACTGTAAATTTGCTTGCTTCCTTGTCAAATATGCCCTATCCGTACTACTTATGGGATGAAGTTTGAGAAAAAGTAAGGGCCCATATCTGACAATTGCAAGGGCATTAGTGATATTTTTTAAATACTGAACACTCAGCCCCTATAAATAGGCAAGCAAATCATTAAATGAAGGACTTTTTTTGGTCCAAAAGAAAAAGGCCATTGTAAATGTTGACTGAAAAATAATCTGACTAGATACCTTAATCTGTTTAAGTAGAAAGATGTCATGTATTGTTTGGTGAATGCTGTTCTTGACCTTCCAATATTTTATTTGGTAAATTTTGAAAATGTGCTATGAATGTATATATGTATACAGTTATCAACTGCACAGGTTTTAATAAGGTCAGCAAATTATTGCTTTCCCTTCTTTTATTTGGTAAATTCGTGTATGCATGCATGGATCAATGTGAAGGTAATAATCTTCAGGTCCCAATTGTGATAATGTCAGTTATTAAATTGTATTAAATTGTACATGGGTTTCTGCAGCCTTATTATTTGTTGTAGTTTTGGTGCATATAAACATGATGATATAGATCTTGTGGTTTAGATCGAGAAAAATTTGGAATCAGTTTATGAATGATTAAAATTGCTTATTTGACCAACATGCATCATATTATACTGGTGAAACTTAATTTATGTAGATGCCTTTGGTTGGTAATACCTGGATGTTAATCAAGTGATTCTAATTGGTATAACACGACATGCTTTAATTAGTTTCCCGACTTCTTCGTCCCTGGTCCTTGCATCTTATTTCTTCCCTTTAGTTATAAGTTGCTCTTTTCATGGATTTTGCAATTGTATTTCTCTAATATGCTTGAAAACCTTGATTTTGGATCATGCGGAAACCATTTATTTATTTATTTCTTGAATAAGATTATTTTGTGTAATATTAATATTCATCTTTCTCTTGCAGATTGATAAAAGCCTTTCATTCCTCAATGGCTATGTCCAGCAAGCACTAGAGAAAGGTGCTCAGCCCTATATTCCCGAGAATGAGCGCTCTGGAATGTTAAATATCAGCAACTTCAGTAACCAAGATCAGCATGAATATTTAACCCATGGTCTAGGTTTGAGGCATATGTGCTTCCAAAGCCAGCATTGCCATCAAGAATTCCTCCAGCTGCAGTTGCATCCTCAACCGAGCTTGTTCCAGTTCCTGAACCATCTTATGCTAGAGAGATCCGCCAGCCTGCATCATTGCCACCTGTGACAGATGCAGGATCATCGGAACTTAAGTTACGACTAGATGGTGTTCAAAGAAAATGGGGTAGGCCAACATACTCCTCTCCAGCTTGTCGATCTCAAATTCCTCTAGTTCTAGTTCCCAGAAATCAGCGAATGGGGTCACACAAATAGATAGCGTGAGCGCTTCAAATTCAAAAGCACGTGATACTTATGAGTCAAGGAGGCCCCAGGTTGAAATTTCTCCAGAAAAGCAGAAGCTTGCCAGTTCACTGTTTGGGGGATCATCAAAAACCGAGAGGAGGCCATCTTCTGCCAACCATAAGGTGTCTAAGGCGAATATCCATGCTTCAGAGAAGCCCCAGGTACCAAAGGCAGCAGCTGTACACACTGAAGTTAATCATGAACCTGCTCCAGACTTGCTCGATTTGGGTGACTCAACTAGTAGTACTGCTTCCACTGTAGATCCTTTCAAGCAGTTAGTAGGCCTTCTTGATCAAACTGAAGTTGCAGTAACTGCAAATCATGGTGCAGCTGTTGCTGCTAAGACACCTGATATTATGGGATTATAAGCAGATACATCTCTCAGCGGGCTTAGTAGCAGTGTTGGCGACCCTTTGCCGACCAATAGGGATGAGTTTAATCTTGCATCTGAGTTATCAAATGCTACAAGAACTGCTCAAAGTGGGGTAACACAATTGAATAAGGGTCCTAACCCTAAAGATGCCTTGGAATCCCAACTTGTTTAAAGATTTGCTTGGCTAAAACTGTTCAGAATGGCAAACTTTCGATCATGATTGTTCGAGATTGTTTGCTTTGTGGTATGTGCATGGTCTTTCGGTGTGGCTGGCTATATGATAGGAAATACAACTCAATTCAAACAAGTTTCAAGGCCACCATGCAGAGCTGTAAAGGCACCATACGCCAAGAATGGTGGCAAAAATGAGGTATAGGCGTTTGTATTTGTCGGACAGTGGCTTATGTAGGAATATAACCAAGTTGGTGATGCTTGAATATGTTGGTTTGAGCCATTTCAATGCGGAGCTTTTTCTTTGCGGCAATGTGGCCGGTTTTGCAGCGCTCCACAGACACATGGTTGTGCCGTGCATATTTGTCAACATTTACACTGCTGTGTGCCTCTCTCTTGTTATAATAATGCTGTATGAAGTGATTTTTTGTTTTTGTGTTGTAGGGACATTTATTCCTGTTTGTCATAAGTTTTACTTGGTGTCAGTTCACATTGTAAGTTGTAGTTATCTTTTTGACTATGAGATGCCCCTTGTAATTTTTGGTGGATAAAATTGGACATTCGACATCTACAGTAGCTATCCGGTCATCCAATGAGAATTATAATGAGCTTTCGTGAACAAAGAAAGAAGTTATAATTCCTGCCGTCTTTTTCTTAGTTTCAAAAGCCAAATTCTTTTTGGGCAATGGAGCCACTGGAGATGTTAGCTCTACCAGGGCTGTTCAAACAGCAACTGGTATTCAAAGAACCAAGATCTATTCGCAAACTAGACAGGAGTTCGAAAACAACATAATATGCATGACACTATTGCTGCTCATCAAGCTTTTCATTCCATGCCCTTGCAGGATTATCAAAAAATCTTGAACTGTACCAGCAACGTGAGTTGCAGCAACTTGACATGATTTAGACATGCTAGGATTCTTGTACCTTGCCAATACCAGCAACATTACTAGTGTAATGAGACAATCTTTCAACAAAAATATTTTGGGCATATTTGGACGAAAGTTTAGAATTAATGTCTGATTTTCAACAAACCTTGATAGGAAATTATGAAAGCATAGATAAAGCATAGACAAAGCATATGTGTGGAATGAAAGCATAGATAAATCCGGCTTGCAACCAGTTTTGTTCATCTGCGGATAAATGCTGGATGCATCAATTGAGAAGAAAGGTATTGCCTTATGCAACTTAAAATGGAATCTCAGAAACTGCTGGCGCCTCAACACACCTCTTGATTACCAGACCATTGCCTGGAAATTTGGTTCGTATCGACAGCTGAACCTGGGGCTTACATATGAACCTGGGGCTCACATAAATCACTTCGGAACTTCATTGCCTGAGAATTTAATATCAAACGTAGAGCGCTAAGAAAAAGGATTTAACCCAAAACAAAAAAAACAAAAAAAACACCCTGAAAGCTACAAACATATACCCAAGAGATGCACAACAAAATATTGCTAAATTTGAATTGAACATAAAATGTTGATATATGACCAGAAAGTGCAAATATATCATTCAACATTTAATGGATTTACATACTTTGGCTCCTCGTTAAAATCAGTGTGCCTCCTCTTTGGGTGATTCGCCTCTCCTCTTTGAGCTTCATGATAACCAACGTCGACGACGTTAGCACGATGATCAACATCAAGTGCCATGAAATCTGATAACCGAGGCCTCTTGCCAAGACTAGTCTCTGATGCTGAAGGCAAGGAAAGCAATTCGTTGTCTTGGTGTTGATCATCATGAATATCATCGTCCACTGCCATCGCATCAGGCAACAACCACTGCCTTCGCCCAGGATCAACTGTGACATCAGCAACTTGGTGGCCTAATAGGTGGACCCCGCAGAGGATTTTAACGGGTGTGGGCATGTCATAGAACTCAAATATAATTTGACACATATTGCCCTGCTGCAACCACGTCAGTTCTTCCCCCACATGTAATGGAATAAGTTGATGAGCCTCATGAGTTCGTACGATGCTCAGATTCAATAATGTAATACACTCAAGAGCCACATGAGTTTCCTTTGGTTTCATATGTGTCAATTGGACCATTTTTCTATTGATATGAACATATGTGTCTGCCCTGCCTCTATCAACAGATAACTTTCCTTTATTAACAACACATAGAACCAATCTTAACGTCTCCCAATCTAAATTTGGAGGAATTTCAAAACAAACTTCACATCGAGCAACCCTAGAAGTGTATTCGTCTTTAACTAGTGTTGCTTCTTTACAGCAGCTGAACCACTTTGGTACTTCATCGCCTGGAAGAGTAATTTTAAATTGAGATTGCGGATGAGAAGATACCTACAATAGAATTGGTTACAACAATCATCATCTTAACCATGTAACATAGAGGGAGAGACAAGGAGAGAGAAGAGACAGAAACCTGATCCTTAGTTTGGTTGGAGGCTTCTTGCAGGTGGCGACGTTTAGAGCAGCTCTGCGACATCCGTGTGATGGCTAATTGCAGTTTGCTTTTAGTTTGTTTTCTTTGCTCGTCCTGTCTATCTGGGACTTTTTCCTTTGTTTGGTTTCGTTTTGGTGGCTGCTTTGGCTTGTTAATGAAATCCCACTTTCTGACCAAAAAAAAAAGAGAGACAGAAACTTGATCCAGAAAAACATTTTCTGTGATGTCACAGCCACGTAGTCTAACGCAATTGATCAAACTCAGATGCTTAAACTCAACCTCCGATGATAGTGGCAATTTTGGAACTTTTTCCAATGATGTGCAGTTATCCAGGAATACCCGACCTACTCTTGGTGGAAACACTTCTTGTGGAATTTCTAGAAGACTCTTGCAATCAAGCAAATAAAGCTCGTACAAGCTCACAAATTTTCTAATGCATTCTGGAAGTGTGACAAAATTGTTTCCAGATAGATTAAGTACTCGTAATGTGGACCAGCAATAAAGCAGCTGTAATTTTAGGGAAATCTCAAGCCTTGTACGATTGAAGCATCCACCAAGAATCAAATGTCTGAGCCCAGTAAGATATGCAATTGATAGAGGCAATTCTCTTATGCCACTTCCTGTCATATTCAATGCCCATAGTGATTTCATCTCGACTTCTATTTCTGGAAAACTCTCAAGCCTTTTACAACCCATTAGAAAAAGTTTTTTTAAGGATTTCAATCTAAGTCTTGTTCCAAACCTCGTAAGCTTAACGCATCCATCGAGACGTAATACAACAAGTTTATCAAGGAGTCCAACAGAATCATCAATCTCAACCAAATGTGTACAATCACTTAGAATCAAGTGCTCTATGTTTGGGATTCCGGATAAGTCTGGGATTTTTTCTAAGAATTGACAACCCCTCAAATTCAAAGATGTCAGGTTTGGCAAATGCTGTGAGACAAGAACACAAAAACAGGAAATAATTAATCACACGCTTCAAAAGACAAAAACTTAGAAAACAATTTTCGTTTTTTCCTTCTGAAATTAACAACTCTATTTGAAATTATATATAACAGATAAAAATAATTTCAAATGCATACCTTAAGTCTCTCCAATTGTCTGATATTACTGTGAGGCATATTGAACATAACAAGACGCTCTCCAAGAAAATTGGGTGGCAAAGATTGTAACTGATATCCACCACAATCAATCCATCTTAACGCGTTGGGCAGATAGTTAATGTGCCCACGTAGAGATGCATTACGGTTTATGAAAATTTGAAGATTTACCATATTACGGAAGCATTCTGGATTCAAGGTTATTTCAGTTGGTTCTGGAAGCTTCACCATGATGCCTTTAATATTTCTTGTTCCCTAAGATGGAAAAGCATTAATTAGGAAACGAAGGCATTGTACAAACCAAAATGCAAGCACATTTTGTTAAGAAAATTAAGGTAACATAAGGTATTCTTTCTTGTCAAATTGAATATAATAACATATGTGATACTTACTGTACTTTCAGTTAGAACTTGTTTGACATCCTCGTAAAACCACAATCTACTATGCTGGCCAGGATCATTGGGGGATTCTTTGCGAGCTATATCCTTGCCTAGGTTTGCTAGCAAGTCGTGCATTAAAATCCTACCCCATTCAATAGTTATCATTGCCTTGTCAACGAATTCTTCAATGAATTTTTGGGGTACTATTTGTAGCACATAGTCCTCATATTCACCCTTGAAGAAACATGCAATGTCGAGAAAATATTCTTTTGAAAGATGATGCAAGGCATCATAACTTTTTTGAAGTATTCTTTCAATATGGGTATAAGGTTCTCCTTCGTAACCATCTAATATAACTTGCCAACGTCATATGTCTATACCACGAAGATGAGAACCTAAAATTGTTAGAGCTAGTGGAAGGCCATCAGCAAAAGCTATTGCACGTTGTGCGAGTTCCAAATAATCTTCTGGAGGTTCACTTCTTCGGAATGCATGCCAACTGAAAAGCTCAAGAGCTTGGTTGTAATCTAACTTCTTCACCTCATATATCAACTCAATTTCACGATTCTCAAGCAATCTCCTATTTTTTGTAGTAATGATTACTCTACTACCCTCACCAAACCAATCATCTCCAGCCAATTTTTCCAACTGCTCCAATTGGTCCACATCGTCAAGAATTAAGAGAATCTTTTTATGCCTTAGCCGTTCTTTTATAATACCGATTCCTTCATCAACACTCTGAATTTTCCAATTTTTGCCTAGAATCTTATCGAGAAGAGTCTCCTGTAGCTGGACTAAGCTTCCTTCTGTAACATTTGGCAAGAAACAACCTCCTTGAAATTCGTGGGCAATTGCATTCCATATAGCTTTTGCAATTGTTGTCTTGCCTATTCCAGATGTCCCCCATATCCCAACCATGCGACGACCATTCCCACCAACATCTAAAAGCTTTTTCACATCTTGTACATGAGATTGAATTCCAACTGGGTGCTTGGCCACATTCCAATATGTGCATCTCAGTACTCGGCTTATGATTTCATCAACAATGTTGTTGATAAATGTAGCTTCATACCTGCCAGTTTAATCAATTTAATGAATCAGATTTAAACATCCAACCACGCAAAAGAACACAAATTTAATGAATCAGATTTATACTTATATGCCTTTTGAAGAGATTAATATATGGATTTTACACTTTCTCCTTATAGCTATCGAAAATACAAAAATACCCAAGAAAATAAATCCTCCCTACAGTTGTATATTTTTACAAAAGAATACTTTTCTTTAATGAGTAACAATTAAATGTAACCGAAGTAAAAAAAAGAAAAAGAAACTAAGTTAGCTTGAAAAATATAGGATCAAGACACTAAATTAAACATTATGCCCTACAGCTATTGAAAATACAAAAACACAAAAAAAATAATTTAAAATAAAGATCTTCTCCCTACAATTTAATATTTTTACAAAAAGATACTTTTCTTTAATAACGAGTAACAATTAAATGTGTAACAAATAGTAATGAGAAAGAAGAGAGAAAAAAAAAACTTGAAAAATGATAAAGATAGAAACATACTCTCCCTCCTTGAAATGCCATCCAGACAATTTTGCTGCTTTTTTAAGAGCTTTCCTCCATATGAGCACTTTCTCCTTGTCATTCTTGAATTTCCTTTCAATAAGGCCTCTAAATGCATCTCCAAATCTATTTTTTTGGTTTCCCACATCCGAAGGATCCACCTTGTAAAAGATGAGGAAAACTATTTGTTGGTTTGATTGTTTACATTGAAGGATCTTGACAAGTTCATCCAAGCACCACCTCGAAGATGCATAGTTTTCAGAGAATACAATGAGAGAAATTCTTGATTCTTCAATTGCTTTGACAAGGGCTGGCGATATTTCTTCTCCTCTTGTAAGCTCTCGATCAATGAAGGTGTAGATGCCCTTATCACACAAGGCCTTGTACAAATGATCTGTAAAATTGGTACGTGTATCCTCACCTCTAAAACTCAAAAACACATCATATGTCCATGATGAATCATGAGTGAAAGAAGAAGGAGAAGAAGAAGAAGAGATTGGTTGAGTGGTTGTAGGGGGTAGATCTGAAGGAAGTTGAGTTTCCACCCCAGAATCAATTGGCAATGGGGGAGTAACCCAACTCCCCATAAACCTCAATAAGAATTTGAAGAACATTGAAAAATTGAAGAAGAAGCAGAGAGAATCTTATCTGATTTTGTATTGTGATTTTCTTTCTTAATAAAACGATACAGTAAGAACTAAGCTTATATGCATGACAAATAGGGCTGAATTTTCTTTTCATACTGACACGGTCTTTAATTTACTAAACATCTATAGGTAAGGAACCTTCAAGGCAACTTCTCGTCTTTTTTTCCCAGATGTGTTTTCTTTCAATACATGATGGAACGTCTACTTTTTGACTAAGGTACCTCTTCACTTTTATTAAGGCTGGTTTGTATCTCTTTTTCTTTCAGTACATGGTACCTTCGATGGAAAATGTATTCTTTCAGTAAAGGTTTTTTGTTTTAATTTAATTTACATCCTAATGTTCTTTTTTATTCTTTTATTGAGTTATTTAAACTAACACCTATTGAGCTTTTTGGCCCTTTCACATAACTCCCTTGAGTTTCAGAAATTACACAAACACTTTCAAGATTTTAAATTGTTTTCACAAAACTCTTTTTTATTAATTTTTGGGTTAATTTCAATTTAGTACCCTGAACTCTCACTCTTAAAGTATGTTTGTCCTTGCACCCCTAATTTTAACACTCATGTACCCTAATCTTTTTAATTTTTTGCAATCTAGCTTCGACCGTTAAAATTTTCCTTAATTGTCTACATGACAAGCATGGGTCTCACCTTTTCGTTGCTTTTGAAAAAATTAAAGGGTATTTTCGATTAATTGGTGTCTTCCGCAAATACTATTGTTAAAAAAATTATGACACTTTTTTTTTGCAAGTTTGAGCGAGAAGGCACCAATTCCGCATGTGCTTTTTGTCAAAATTAATCTGCATTACTAAAATTGAGCCATGACGTATTGTAAGTGGCACAAAAATTCAAAGACGACCCCGAGGCAGACAAGTCTCTTCCAAGTGCATGTCCTAGGGTGGGCTGTGTGGGTTTGGTATGTGTCAAAAAAATTTCTTTTCCCACCTTTTACTATTATTTGCAATTGATATAAACTGCTATATAAAAAATAATAATTACAGAGTTGCTTTCATGTCATGTGGGTTCTGACCGATGAGAGGGTGCATGTGCTTCATTTCGACATTCATATGTGTTTTCTGAGTTGTTTATCTCAGCAACACAAGAAACCATATTATCTCAGCAACATTAACACGGTCTTTTTCATCTTCTTTTTCAAACCCCAAGTGGGAACTCACTTTTCCTAGCCCGTTTCCACCTTAAGGGTACGAACTGTAACTGGGGTGAAAAACGCCTTTAATTTTTCGACCCTTGTCCGGCACTTAAACTCCTCCTAAGTCAGCCTTCTCTTCACCTTCAAACTCGTGAGGCTTCAGAGCACACGCAACGGAATAAGTGACACCAACACTGTCACAAGTAAGACTTGCCACATGCAGGAAACTCTCATACACACATATACGGGAAAGTTCCCAATCTTCTATTCACAAATAGCAAAGGATTATAAGCTCTCACTTTTAGTTGGATTACCACATCACTTGGTATCTCAACCACACCTTCACAAGGTATTTATAAGCCCTACATTATGTAGATGACACCCCCATCTACTTAGGCAACCTTGCTAACCGTTAGATTAGCCATCTAGACTAGCATTCACAGGCCGCCACCTTGCAGCCCACTTCTGTCATGGGACAGATTTTCCTCCTTAAAAATCTCCCCACTCCTTGGAACATGCTGCCACTCTATAGTAACCACCCACTCTTGCTCCAAGATTAGCCACAACTCGAGTTTTAAGCATATAGCAACTCTAGCCATGTCCAACCACCTATGGACTGCTTAAAAACCGTTTTGCCATGTCATAAACCCACTCCAGCACGTTTTCAGCCAACTACCACGTCCAGCCCACGATCTGTCTATGTGCGTTGCGCATTCTGGGCGCACGCTGGGCACCAGCGTAACTGCCTTTCGCTTCCAGACTTGCGCCAGTTTCTGTCGACATCTGTTGCGTATCCTGTGTGCACGCTACGCATAGCTCCTGTCGACAGCTTTCCTCGGCATGTCTCGACATCTTCTCTCGGCATCTCTCGGCATCTGTCGATGGTACATGTCGACAGCTCTCGGTATCTATTGACAGCGCCCATTTGCATCTGTCGGCGGTCGACATCCGTTGCGCAGCCTGCACACACGCTACGCGCATTACCTGTCGACAACTCCTGTGTACTTTTGTCGACAGCGCCAATGCCAACCCCACCAAGTTTGCTGTGCTGCCATGTCCTGGCTGCCAACTCTCAGGCCAAAGCACATGTCTCCTGACATTGCCTTACTTCACTAGTGCACCTTCCATGCACCTTTGGCTTGTCATGGCATGGTGCAAAACATCAAAACCATGCCATGGTCTATGCCAACTTGTAAGAGTCTTACACGAACCTTCAAGGTAACTTCTTATCTTTAACGGTAACTCTCTTACTTTGATTACATGATAAATAGGTATTTTGTTCAAGATTTTGAATGTCTGCATAATAATCATGCATTTGCCCGCATTTTATTAAATTTAAATCATTCTAATAATATAAAGATCTATAATATGACACGTCAAACTCTTAACACTGTTAAGTACAAATAATATTTTAAAAATAACAACGCTTGCCATGGATTTTAACCCTTGCCTTGATCTCTGCTTTCCTGATGAAGATAAGAAACCAAAAATGTCAGAGTTTGTGGAAACTTGAGAAAATGTATATTTATATTGTCATAGACTAGTTGGAACTCTTTCTTTTGTTTACCAGCTAGCCCTCACCATATATATTAATATTATCAAGATTTGTGAGGTTAAAATTTTCTATATAGATATTGTAATCTTAATGGGGTCTTCTATGTATCCCTATCCCTTTTTCCCATTGACTATTGAACGGTATTTTTTTATACGTCAACACAATTTCTGTCTTATTCTACGTACCTACACTACAGTGTGAATGTGTTGAAGTAAATGGTAAGGAACTTTCTCCTCTTGGGCGGTGATACCTACTCGGACAGTTGGTGTCAATTGCCCCCCATTGACCCTTTTCTTTTACCTACAAAACAGGCCAAATACAAACTAGACTGTACCTTTGCCGCACCATGTTTGTCTAAAGCAGCTTCACATGGTAGATCACCCTGTGAAGTATGTGATATAAACTAATTATAAAATGTTAAAATAAATCTGATCACAGCTAGGAGTATTTTCATACAATCAAAACCAAAAGGGCCATAAGTACCAAATCAAGTAGAAATTTTAGTGCCTTTGCAACAATATATGCTAGAACAAGAAACACATTCAAAGCAAAGGCTTATCAATGTCTTTAAGCAGTGCCTAATTACTGTGTAACATGATTTAACATGTTAGAAATTGAACAGCCACAAAAACAAAAAGAAGAGGCACACTCCTAGTCTTGTGATGAAAGTCTTCTAAGTGCATGTGAGAGCCATAATAGTAAAAGGTAAGGAAAAGAACCTTTAACGTTGCCTTTGATAGTGATACTTCCTTTTGGACGCGCAAAAGCTTTCTTCCATCAACTCATGATAATGCTTTTTTCTTTTTGACTAACATCTATTAACAATTGTTTAGCCTTTCATTGACTGGATTCACCTCATCAAGAGAAATTTCGTTTGCACCTTCAAGCGTAAGGAATCAGTAACTTTTTATCTTTGACGGTGACATGCTTTTCAAGATGCCTTACTTTTTCTTTTGACAAGCTAACCTTTACTTTTTCTTTTGACCGGCATTACCTTTACTTTTTCTTTTTGTTATGGAATTTTGTAGTTTTAATGGGGGTCCTCCCTTCCCACTTTAATAGTTAGCTCATCGAGTGAGTAGGGAAAACGGTAATGATTTTGTGGGCATTTAAATTCTCTGTGTCGAAAAAAGTAATGATTTGTTTGTCTGAAACAACAAATGTGTTTGTTCTTTGTCGATTGATTCTTGCAATTGGTATTGGGATTTTCTATGAACTTGTTATGATTATATCATAGTCAGGTAGCATTGTTGATTTGCTATTTGCAATCGTATTGTGATTTTATTGCGGTTGTATTGTAGTGGTATTGCTTTTGTATTGCTATGGTATTGCTGTTATATTGATTTTTTTTTGTGTTTTATTGATATGTTACTGTAATTTAATAGGAATATATGTTGATATCATTTTTCTTTATCTGCTTGTGATTTGTGTAGGAGTTGAGATTATTCTTGGCTGAAGTATTATTTACGATCCCTCTCTCTCTCTCTCTCTCTGCTCTTCGTATTTTTCTCAACATTTATGTGTTAATTTAATGCCTGGTATTGTTTTGGAACCATAATCATTGTAATCTCATTGTTTCTTTTAAAGATTGCTGTGAAATTGTTACTCCATTTCCTTCTTTCCTTTGTTTTAAGATATTTTTGTTTAGAGAAAAAGAACTCTGTTTTTGTAAGGCACGATCATTGCAAAAAGATTTAGACACATGAATCTATTTGTAGTCACAAAAGTTGTCCTTCCCTGCCACTTTTTTTCTTTTAAATCCCTTATGCACTGTTTCCTTTCTTTCCTTATATTAATATCTTTTCACCATTTCCAAATAAACAAGAAAGGTCAGGCATGTAGTGCAATTTTGTTACTTTGTGATTTTCATAAATCTTGTATTGATAGGTAATGGTTTTCCTTGTTACAAATTTATTTTTCTTCAATTTCTTGTATTGATAGGTATTGATAGGTAATGATTTTCTTTTTTATTTTTTATTTTTCTTTCACTTACCTATTAATTTATTTTTCTTCAATTTCATTGTACCTTAAAAGCTTTCCAATTTATTTATATGTTATTTATAATATTGTTTGGACCCAAATTTGGCACGCCCAGTCCAGAGATAAAGGCCCACATCATTGTTAGGTAGCCTGTTATGGACCTGAAATTAATACCTTCGGTCCATCGACGCGCCCAGCCCATTATCAAATAAACGGGCCAAAGCAATGCATTCGGCCCAAACATTGGAGGCCTGGAAGCAGTCAAAGTCAAGAGGAGACTTGGGCCTCGAAGAAACTCAAATTGGGCTTGAAACAAAACTGGACTCAACTGGTTTTAAATTAAAAGAAAAGGGACAGACTGACGTGATCCTCTGTTCTAAAGAAAAGTCAACAATTTCAACTGGAATTAATAAGGGAAGAACAGGGGCAGATATAAAGAAGAACGTCTCTGAAAAATCTCTGCTGCCAAGAGATCAAGTTCCGTTTTGTTTATTCAAAGATATTTTTCTGCTCCAAAGAGGGCACCATTTTCAAGGGATAAGCAGACTCTGTTTTTATGAAAAGGAGATAAGCGAGAAACATGGAGTTGCTCAAAAACTGAGAACTTACCATCACAAGCTTCAGACTCTTGCAAAAGCAGTTGAATTGAAAGAAGGGTATGGAACCCCATCAAAATACAGGGAAATGATCACTTCAGGAACTGATTGTTGAGTGCTTACTTGCCAGAGAATGGATAGAACTCCTTTTCTTTTTCTTTTTTAAACTAAAAGATCTTTTAACATTGTTTGCCGCCCAGTATTAAAAGAATCAAAACTCTCGCTCTCAAAAGCATTTCTTATAAATATAGGAGAGAGTGAACAGAGAAAGGCACCCCGACAATCAACAATTCAATCAAACAACCAAAAACTCAATCAAAAGACAAACACTCAAAATGATCACTTGATCTCAGAAAATCTTTCAAACAGATTCAAACAGACCCAGAGTCTAAAACATTTCAATTTCAAAAGCTTCACAACAAGCTTGCAGAATCATCCTGTTTTCTCTCAGCAAAGACAGTCAGAACACTGTTTCTGATTCGAACCCCAGTTCACAAACCAGCAAAACGAGATTTCTCTCGTTACAAATTTGGTTTAGCAAAGCCAAGACAAGCAGAGTTTGAGTTTTCACAAATACGAAAACCTCAACAAATTTATGGAGAGCCCTGACTAAGCAGCACAGGTACCACAGTACAGCTCCAGCTTGAGTCCAACCACTTCTGCTCCTTTCAGACTGGAGAAGTCCCAGTTTTGCCCATCCAAAAGCCTTCCAGGGCCTGAAATAGATTAAAGCTCTGCCAAACTCAAGCTTTGGTATCGATTTGCAGCCGAAGCCTAACAGTTGAAGTTGTTGAAAGTCCAGTCCAGCACAGGCATACCCAGTCCAGCGCGAGAACAGAGGCATCTACCCAGACAGAAATGGAAACACAGCCCTCTTTTTGTCTTTTTATAGTTAGTTTTCCCTTTTTGAGCTTTGTAAAAGGGAGTTCTGCCTAAAAAAGGCTCACTCTGTTATCATTTATTCTGGCCAGAACTACCAGTTTTATACTGTGAAAAATTATGAAGTCCTTACCAGTCTAAGGCATAGAAAAGAACTTACTTGGGAGATATTCCTCACCCAAATTCACAATCGTTTGTTCAAAGTCAATAGCTTGGGGAGCAAGTTATTTTTACTCTCAAGTATGTTAGAATTGAAAAATTGTTAACGATTGGGAGATATTCCTCACCCAAATTCACAATCGTTTGTTCAAAGTCAATAGCTTGGGGAGCAAGTTATTTTTACTCTCAAGTCTGTTAGAATTGAAAAATTGTTAACGATGGCACGCTCGACACACAAAGAAAGTTAATTTATTGACCAACCATGATCTTTGGATTAATGGGGAACTTTACCCTACCATCACAGGAAACAAATCAAAACGGGTGAACAAATATAAAAGTTTTTGTATTTGGCTTTACGGAAAGGAAAACTATAATTTTTATAACAATCTAAAGCCTTTGTATGTTAAAATTGTTTTCTTCCCGTATTGCTATTGCTTTAATACCTTTTAACTCTTTAACTGAAGCTTTTGCATTTGTATTGGATTTTCAAACTGAAAATTACGATTTGTTTTAGGTAGATGCAGTTTAAAGCTTTCATGTTGTCTATACAATTTCAATTGCTTTAAATGTTGTTGGTACATTTATATTTTATAATTTGTTGCTAACATTTGGGCAGTTACTGCTAGTGTTTTTTAAAAAGGAAAAAAAACCGACAGACTAATTTATGTGATTTTATTATGAGATTTTCTATTTAAACCCCACACTTCTCTTAGTTCACCCCATGTTCTAAGTTCACCCCAACTTTTAATTTAAATTTTCACAATTTCTAAGAAAACCCCACTATCTTCCCAAACTACCCTTAAATACACCCCAAACTGAAAAAATAAGAAATAAAAGAGACTTTCTATTTAAACCCCACAATTTTCTTTGTTTACCCCAATACTTAAATCATTAAACAATATTTGTAGTATACATGAGATTTTGTTATTTTCACAAGCTGTTTTTATCATGTGACTAGATAATATGGGAAATTGTAGCTTGTTATGGAGGTCGTAACAGAGAAACATATTTAAATCAAGTACTGTCGAAGGGAGTGCCAAAAAAAAATATCAAATAGCAATTGAAAAACCTGCTGAAAAATTTATCTCCATCCTAGATACCCCAACTTATAAACAGATAAAGGTAATGTGGGGGCAATATCTTGATGATCGTCAACAAATCTCAGCCATGGGTATTAACAGCTTCCCAGGGCGAGTTCTTCGGGATTGGAAGATCCATGTCCCAAGCCTTCCGGGCAGCAGACCTTAGAAGCCTAATAGTGGTTACATTGGCATCCCAGAAAGACAAACTCTTGTAAGGAAAATTGTGCTTCTTGCATAGGTCCTTCTAAAACTTAATATGAAGAGTGGTGGGATGTGTGGGGTGTGTGTATAGATGTATTAGGTAGGGTTAAGTATTAAGTTGGATGAACTTTTTTGTCTTTTTACACAATAATAAAACTTACAACTTAATGATTTAAGTATTGGGGTGAACAAAGAGAAGTGCGGGGTTTAAATAGAAAATCTCTTTTATTATTATAGCTCAACGTTTTGGAAGAGATTCAAATCTTTAATTGCTCAAAGACAACTAGCAAATTAATTACAAAATCAATATAAAGCTAAATATTTGGTGTTCCCGTTTTCTACACAAACCAAAGTCAATATCCTTAAATTAGTATGCACAATTGTCTTTAAAATAAACTAGCCTCTTTGCATGCGCTTCCGCGCCTGCGAGAGGCTTTTTTTTTTTTTAAAATTAAATTTATTTCAGAATTAAAAAAAGATAATGGGTAGTTGTGTTCCTTAAAAGGAGGATCCATTATCTGATTTTTCTTTTAATTTTAAAATTTTTTAATATGAAAAAGTGTGTATTTACCATATTATCCTCATTTAATTAATAATTTCAATTCTTAATGTTTGTATCAACCAAGGGCATTTTCTGGTATTTTGAATGTTTCACCGTTGTCTACCTTTTGCTTTATATATATAGATTTTAGAATCTTAATAATGTTAATAGTATTCAAAGGCTAATTAAAATGACCATTGAAATAAAAACAAAATTGAAGTGTGCTACGTTTTTTCTAAGTTATTGTTTGTTTTAAATAGCTTGTATTGTTTCATTACCAATTACTTAATTATTATTCATTAATCAATTTACATTGAAACATCCAATGCTGAACGGTTGAAGTGTTTTAAAATTGAAACGTTGAAGTGTTTCAAAATCGTTGGTCTAATTTGTTTTCATTAAAATTTCAAAACGTTGAAGAATATATTATAATTGCTTAACACCAACGTGAGAAGCAATTATAATATATTCTTGGCACTAAAGTTTATTGTTTTGGGTTTTGAGAGAAGGTGGTACCAACCTTCGAACCCAAGACCACTAGGACTTAGTGCAAGCGCACTAACCACAAGGGCAGGTTGAAGGCCAGTAAAGTTTATTGTTTGAAATTACAATTTTTAACGTTGGGTTTCTACGCACTATCTTTATGTGGTTTAATGCATTATGAAGGAATAAAGCATCATTGGTCAACAGAAAATTAAGTTTTCCTTTTATGAAGACAAATTTGATTTGAATATTCAATGGTTGCATCTTCGCAAATCTGTGTAGTATACTATTTACTTTGATTTCAAATTCTTGAAAGGAAAAAAAAAGGTGGAAAAAAGCAAACAGTTATTTTGTAGTTTAATATTGTGTCAATTTTAGCTTTGGCCTATTTGTGTATTCAATTGTGTTTGTACCATACCTGACCCTCCACTCATACAACGACACGTGGATCTCATAAACTCGCCCAAGCACCCAAGGCCTCGGACAATCGGCATAGGCTACTGATGATATTGTCTCAAAGCAGCAAAAGATCATTACAGGGCCCAACACAGCCTAGAATCGGTATCCCCTACCGATTCTGCAGAATCTACCTCGAAGCACCCGCCTGAAATATCTAAGGACTCGTGTCAACCTCATAGGGCCCTCCCACGAGTCCCACATCGAAAATGAGCACTAAGAGCATACTAAATGCCCTCTATAAATATGCCCCTTCCACTACAATACAGGGGTAAGACTTTTCAGCTTGACTTTTATACTTCTATATGGTCAACAGCAAGAGCTCTTAAAAACAATCTTACTTGAGCATCGGAGGGTCTTGGGCTGGTTCCACACCGGTTCCGTAGACCTCACGAGCTTCGCTTATCTTCTATTCAGGATCAGCATCTGAAGACAGGAAGAATCTCCATTTACCACTCAATCGATCTCCTAGATCGTCCATCTCGATTGTAAGTTGCACTCATCTCCATCTATTCAGTTTTTAGTGCCAACAAATTGCTATATTGATTCTTTATTTTCATTTATAACTATTAAGTTTTTGCGAAAACGGGCAGAGAGTTTATGTGATATTATTGCAAGTTTTATTGAGCCTAATTATTCTTTATTTTGATGGCTATCATTGCTTTGAATTTGGGAGAAAAACATACAGTTTTTTTTTGTAGTATAAATGCATCAGTTTAACACCTTGGTCTGATTTGGGAGACAATCCATTAGAGCATCCACAATGGGCTCCATAAACCACCTCCTTAGACAAATTTTAGGGAGGATTTGGAAAAATGCAACTCCAACCATGCTCTCTATCCACCTCCTAAAATAGGGAGTCCTCTAGGAGCTCCTAAATCTGAGGAGAGAGAAAGGACTCCTAGTGGCTCCTTATAATTTAATGCTTGTTTTATTTAATGAATATTTCAAACCTTTAATTAATGTTAATTAATTTTTATATTATTTTTTAATAGAGATGGACCAATTAAAAAAGAGTTATAGCATTTTTGACTCCCTAAATTAGAGAGCATGATTGGAGTTTAAATTTTATAAAGAGCTTCTAAAATAACTTATATGTGTTTTTAGCTAAAATTTAACCAAAAAATAGAGAGCATGATTGTGGATGCTCTTAGCTAGTTGGCTGATACAACTGTTTTGAAGCCCACCTTAATTTATTGAGAATTAGATCTTTTTACATTTATGGATAAATTAAAGAGATATTTAGTGAAATACCCATTTTTTTTTTGAAAAGAAACAGTATTATTCAAATAGGATAGAGCGAAGAACACGAGATGGCCAAGGAGGCCATCTTACAAAACAGAAAGAAAAAGCTCTGCACTACAACACTACTGCTTTCCAATCTAGGTGGATAAGCTGAAAGCTGATATCCTTAAATTCTACAGAAACAGAGGCCCAAAGAGATGCCCAGACTCGGATACGATCCCATATCATCTCTACCTCGTCCCCCATCACATTCTCAAAAATTCTCCTATTCCTTTCCCCCCATATTTGCCAGAAAATTGCCATCATGGCACAGTTTCCCAACACTAAACCCTTCCTCCTCCCACCAAAGAATCTGAACCTGGCTTCCAACACCTCACTACAAGTTGCAAAGTTTCCCCATGTTATCCCCGTCTCCCGGGCTAGCTTAGCCCACAGGGACGAGGCAAAGGGACATAGCAAAAAGAGGTGATCCACAGATTCATTTTCTTTTTTGCACAGGACACACCAATTAGGAGAGAAATACCAGCTGGGTCTTTTCCTTTGGACCAAGTCGCATGTGTTAATTCTGCCTTGAGCGATTAGCCAAACTAGTACTTTTACCTTAGGGGGAGCTTTAGATTTCCAGATTACAGCTGGAGGGAAGCAGAGATTTGGATGGGGATTTACCATCAGGTGCCTAGTAAAAGAAGTACAGGAGAATACTCCTGAGGGCTCTAAGTTCCAAACTCTGGTGTTGTTGTGTAGATACAGCTGCACCAAAATGGATTCAGTTGCATCCTCAACTTGTGATACTCGCAAGTGCACGAGCCGTT
>NW_018925127.1:22103-36186 GCF_002207925.1 Prunus avium | reverse complement strand
TTTGGTGACTTAGGCCCATTATCCTCCCCCTGCCTTTGGGCCCAACTTCAGCTTCTCTGTTGCCCAAGCTGGTATCTTTGAACACCCCTCTGTCCCTAACTTCCACGTTGTACAATTCTTTTGATGTTGCACGCGACTGTTGGTTAAGCGTGCATGTGTTCCATGTTGCTGCCACAAACCAGTGGTGGTATCCACGTGACCTGGAGATCAGCGGACCCGCATGCGTTTCTTTTTCCTGTATATCTGCCATCTATCGAGGCAGCCTCGAAATAAGGCCCTCCTTCCTTTGTCTTCTGTTTTTCCCGGCGGTTTGCTCTGACCCAAGTCGGCGCCGGATTAAAATCCAGTGGGTTATTACGATCTGGCTGGGATGGTCTTATCGCTGGTGAAATCGGTCTGATTTGAACATAATACACCTCATTTCCTTCTGCTAGTTTGAGTAATTCGGGTAAGAAACCGACCAAGTTCTTCCTGACTTTCAGTTTGGCTTCAAAGAGATATTTCAGCTTCTCCGTGTTCCAACTCACCTCCAGCAGACCCCCGCAGGCGTCACCAATTCGTTCAAGGTACTTTTTGGACCACCAATGAATCGGAAGCCCAGTGACAGCAATCCATCCCCCATAACTTACCACTTTTGTTATGTTATTCTTCAAACTTTGCTCCCAGCACCATAATAACACCTCTGGTTGTCCATCTATCTTCAACTTACTTGCTCTCCCTACCCTTGTTGCCTCCTCCTTACTGTTGCAAGCGAAAAAAGCTCTGTTATTTTGGTATGGAAATAGCTCTACTCTGAAATGGAGCCAGCTTCCCAAGGCTTTTTCAATGTCCTTCCAAGTCTGGTGTACTACTTGTCTTTCACAGGCTACCACCCAACTCCAGTTTTGCATTTCTCTTCCCGTGGCTGATTGGGACAAGTTGTGTTGTTCCACTATAGTATCTGCCTTCTCCTTTTCCGCTTTTGTTTGCACCGCCTCCTTGTATGACTTAGTTGTGGTAATAGTTCTAGCAGCCGGCTCATTCTGGTTCTCTCTCCTAAACTCAGGTCCACTAAACCCTACACAATTTAATTTTTATAAACAAACTCAAAAAAAACCCAAAAAATGACAATTGGCTCTATTGAATTTAATTTTGATTATTAAATTACTTTGATGTCCTATTGAGTATTTTGGGCTTTTTTATATGTTTTGGGGTTGGGTTTGTTTTGAGAAATCAATGGCAGTTTTGTAATTTAAAAGAAGTTAAAAGCCTTTTTGTTATATTGTAAATGAGTTTTGAGTGTGTTTCTAAAGTCCATTTCATATAGGGTATTTTTATAATTTGGGCTCCTATATTGGGTATAATAGTGAATCTCCCTAAATTAAATTTGACTATTCTATTTTGTGCATGTGGTTGTAAATTTAACCAATGTACTATAATTGGTGTTAGACGCTAGCCTTTTTTGGTTCCAAAATTGCTTAATTGATATTAACTTATTTAGAAGCTTTTGCATTACACATTCAATTACGAGATTTTATTTATTTATTTACTGCAGCTTTAATTTCAAAACTTTAGTGCGGCAATTGCATATTATCAATTTCATGACGTTTAGAGATTTATGTTTGACAAAAGTTGTTGATATTGTTGGGTGTTTATTGCGTTTAACGTACTGAACATTTATGCAATTTAATTGTTGGGTGTTTATTGCATTTAACGTACTAAACATTTATGCAATTTAATTACATCTCTGTTTTAAAATGTCTTTAACTCATTTTCAAGTAGCCAAACATTATATATCTCAATCGTGCAAGCCTTCATATTATTTACTTGAGTTAATCTCGATACAAATATATTGAGTGAACTAATGTTTTCTGATTGTAAAGTCTTAACAGCTACCACATTGAGTTAATTTTCGGGAAATGTACAGTGTGAAACCTTCCAGATAAAAAAAAATATATATTAAAAAAGAAGGAAAACAAGAAGAAGATAAATTATATCAATGTAAGTGGCATAAATTTTAAGTTTTGGTGTAAGACCTTCAACCCGTAAATCCTAAGGTATTATTGGCAAATCTTATGAATTTAAAATTAAAATTTTTTGGTATAGCCTTCATAATTTAGGCCTGGGCACGGTCCGGTTCCACCCGATTTTCAGTCAAATTTAGAACCGGAACCATACTGTTCAACCGGTTCGGTCCGATCCAGTTGTGATGAAAAAGTAATTATTTAACCGAACCAACCCGGACCTGTTTAGATCCGATTCGGTTGCGGTTTTCTCGGTCTGGACCGGCAAACAATCCTAGGTCACTTTTTTTTCAAACTTCTCCACCAAACAATCATCTTCCCAGGTCCTCATTCGTCATTTGTAGGCGCATGGTTGAAGGAAAAAAAGCCCAAAATCATATTTCAGTAAAATAACAAAAATCTTTCAGCTTCTCTTGCTGCATTTTTCCAGCAACAGATCTAGTAAAACAAAAAACATATCCTCCAATCTATCGAGCAAAACAAAAAGAGAAATCAGACAGAGAGGAAGAGGAGAAGAAGAGGAGAAGAAGTTGAGGCAAGGTTTTCTTCAGGAGAGAGAGAGAGAGAATAAAAAAGAAAAAGAGAGAAGAAGACTGATCCGGTTGGTTTGGTCCGGTTTACGATTTGAGATTTTAAATGAATAGGTGTACCCAAACCAAACCGTTACTGTTGGCAAGCCAAATATTACAAAAATATTTTGCAACAAAGGGATTTGAACCCCACACCTCCATGTAAGAATCCTTCTTTCTTTCCACCGGAGCAAACAACCTTCTTGTGTGTTCTTTCAATAAATATGATATATAATTAGTTACTCAGAATAATAAATATTATAACAAAATGTGAGACATTGCAAGTGGACATGATGCATGCACTGCATCTGCCGAAACCAATGTTGTTTTTCCTTCTTTTGTATTTTTTTTATTCTTTTTCTTCTCCCCATATCTCAGTTTTCCCAACCCCTTCATTTTTTATTTGTTTCCCATCTTCTTCTTACTCTTTCCGTCACATCACTGTCCATCTCTCTTTTTTATTTCTATTTCCTTCTTCTCTCCCTCTCTCCCTCTCTCTTTCCTTTCTTCCTCCTCTTTCCTCTGTCAATCTCTGCAATTTTTTCCTCCTCCCATATCTCTCTCTTTTTTCTATTTTTTTTTCATGCTCTCTCGTCTTTCTAGTTTTCCATCGCTCTCTCTCCTCTTCCTCCTTCTCCTTCTTCTTCCCGCTGTCTCTGTCTTCTTCTTTTTCTATTTTTTTTCCCCTTCTTCTTCTTCCTTTCTCCCCTGTCTCAATCTCTCCCTCTATCTAATTTTTTCCTAGCTTTCTTCTTGCTCTCTCTCTTCAGCCTAAACCCGAAACCGAACCAAACCAAACCACAAACTCCGGTTAACCGAAATGGTCGGTTTTATTGGTTATGGTTCGGTGTACGGTTTCCAAAATAGCTAACCTGAAGCCTTCAGTTCGGTGTTCGGGTTGAGCCCAAAACCGAACCAACCCAGACCGAGGCCAGGCCTTGTTATATCTACCATGTGAATGTGACCAAGTAAAGGGTAAAGAACCTTCAAGGCAACTTCTTGTCTTTGACTGACGGTGATACTTCCTTTATGACGCGCACAAACTTTCTTTCAGTTCATGATGATGCTTTTTCTTTATTGTTGAATTTGAATATGGGAGAGAGCGAAAAGCTTAGACCTTTGCCTGTTTTTTTTTTGTGTGTGTGTGTGTGAATAATTTCAGTCGATGGCAGCTATGGGGTTTTTGATTTTGCGAGGTTATGCTTTTTCTTTTTGACTAACATATCTTCACAATTGTTTAGACTCTGGTTTGTCTGATTCTTAACGGAGCCTTACATGTGGCTTGTTTCTTATCCCTTTCCCACTTTTACTATTATTTGCAATTGATATAAACTGCTATGAAAAATAAAAATAAAAATAAAAATAATTACAGAGTTGCTTTCATGTCCTGTGAGTTCTGGCCCATGAGAGGGAGTGCTTCATTTGGACTTCATATGTGTTCTGAATTTTTCATCTCAGTAACAGAAGAAACCAAATTACCTCACAATAATTGGGGAGATCAATGAACTTGAGAATGATAACCAAACGCGGATTTCATTTGGACACCGATGAACTATTTAACCAATTTCACTATTACTGATGAAAAGGAAATTTCCTACAGAAGATAACATGAGCTCACCATGTTGTAACATCACTAACAAATAGGACAACTTATGTCATAAAATTGTTACATTAACGTGGTAAATTGAGCACATATCTCTTTTTCATTTTTATTTTTGTAGCCCACTTTTACCAAATTAGCCTTCATTGATTGGATTCACCTCATCAAGAGAAATTTTGTTTGCATTTTCAAGGTTAAGGAACCGGTAACTTCTTGTCTTTGATGGTAACGAGCTTTCTTTTTCTACATGATAAATAGGTTATATGAAAAAGTAGGTACTCGAAAAAAAAATTATATATAGGTAGGTTTCTTTGTTAGAGAGAAATAGGTACATTTACTTTTCAAGATGAAGTAAGAGTGCAGCATTTCAGTTTCATTTCCTGATGGTGCTGCTGAGAAAGAAAAACAGATTGATGAGTCACATGGGGCTCAAGCAGAAATGTCAGAGATTAATGAAGAAGAACACTCTGAAACTGTCACAGGTCCACAGGATCTTGATCATACTCCTCGGAAATACAAGAGTATAGCTGAAGTCTATGAAAGATGCAATGTATGCATCATTGAGCCTGAGTCATTTGAAGAAGCTGTTAAGGATGTCTCATGGAAGAAAGCAATGAAAAATGAGATTGAAATGATAGAGAAGAATAACACTTGGGAATTGGTTGATAGGCCCTCTGATAAACCAGTTATTGGAGTTAAGTGGGTGTATAAAACTAAGTTGAACTTGGATGGTTCTGTTCAGAAGAATAAAGCACGACTGGTAGCAAAAGGTTACTCTCAAAAGCCTGGAATAGACTTCAATGAGACCTTTGCACCAGTGGCAAGGCTAGATACAATTCGGATTTTGGTGGCTTTGGCAGCACAGAAAGGATGGAAGCTGTTCCAGCTTGATGTGAAATCAGCATTCTTGAATGGAGTGTTACATGAAGAAGTTTATGTTGACCAACCACCTGGCTTTGTGAGTAAAATCAAGGAAGATGGAGTTTACAGACTGAAGAAGGCTTTGTATGGCCTTAAACAAGCTCCAAGAGCTTGGTATGAAGAGATCAATTCCTATTTTGACAAGGCTGGTTTTAAAAGGAGTCTTAGTGAGGCAACTCTATATGTGAAATCTGCAAAGAGTGGCATTCTTATTGTTTCACTCTATGTAGATGACATTATCTACACTGGAAGTTCTAGAGAATTACTGATTGATTTCAAGACTGAAATGATGAAACAATACGAAATGACTGATCTTGGTCTATTGCATCATTTTCTGGGGTTAGGAGTGATACAAACTGAAACTTATATCTTCTTGCATCAGAAGAAATATGCAAAGACTCTTTTGGATAGGTTTGGCTTCAAGGATTGCAAGTCAATTGCTACTCCTCTTGCAGTGAATGAGAAACTGTCAAAGCAGGATGGTAGTGAACAAGCAGACGAAAGCCTATACAGGCAGGTGGTGGGAAGTCTGTTGTATCTGACTGCAACAAGACCTGATATTATGTTTGCAGCCAGTCTCTTAGCTAGATTCATGCACGGTCCTACTAGGAAACATATGGGGGTTGCTAAGAGAGTACTGAGGTACATACAAGGTTCACTGGATTATGGCATAGCCTATGAAAGAGGAAAAGAAGCAGTGCTAATTGGTTATTGTGATAGCGATTGGGCAGGAAGTGAGGATGATATGAAGAGTACATCTGGTTATGCATTCCACCTTGGTTCAGGTGTCTTTTCTTGGGCATCAATCAAGCAAACCAGTGTGGCTCTCTCCACTGCAGAAGCTGAATACGTGAGTGCAGCTGAAGCAACTGCACAAGCAATGTGGTTGAGGTTTGTTCTTTCAGATTTTGGTGAAGAACAGGTCAGTGCAACATCCATTCTATGTGATAATACCTCTGCTATAGCTATAACCAAAAATCCAGTGCATCATCACAAGACAAGGCATATAAACAGACGTTTTCATTTTATTCGTGATGCCTTACAAGATGGAGAAATTGAGTTGCTATACTGCAAGACAGAAGAGCAGACTGCAGATATCTTTACCAAAGCTCTAGCCAGAGATAGGTTTGAGTATTTGAGGAAGAAGCTTGGGGTCATTTCAGCTAAACACTTAGAAGGGAGTGTTGAAATATAAGTGTTAGCTGAAATATTTGTTAAGTCAGCTCAGATTGTATTTTCTGTATGGTTAAATGTGAGCCATTGGATTATAGTCCAATGGACAGCTAAGGTGTAATCGTAGGAAAAATGTAAGATTGTGCCATGTGTCTCTATCTCATAGGATAGATGAATGGATGGTTAGATTGAGCTGATGTAAGTAGGAATATTCTTTTTCCTAACGGTTTAATAACAAGCACGTGGTGTGCGTGTGTTTGGTAGAAGAGTGAGATAACAGACTCATTCTTGCTGCGATTGTTCTCTCTAATTTCTCTGTGTTCTTTCCCCTTTCATTAATTTCTGAGCTCCTTCATCAATAATCCAAAACCTAATCAGATCATAGTCTGAAAACTTCAACAATAATATAGAGGAAGAGAGAGAGAGAAGAGACAGAAACCTTATTCAGAAGAATATTTTCTGTGATCTCATAGGCACCTAGTCTATGACAATTGACCAAATCCAGCCACCGAACCCCCTGGGGAAGTTTTGGAAATTTTTCCAATGATGTGCAATTAGGCAAGAGTACCCGATCTACACTTGGTCGAAGCAATTCTGGAATTTCCTGAAGCCCCTTGTAACCATTTAATCTAAGAAACCATAAGTTGGCAAATTTACTAATGCATCCCGGACCTCTGAAAACATTGTTTCCCGATAGATCAAGAAATGTAAACGTGAGCCAGCAGTCAAGAGGCAGGACGAAGTTACTTTCTGATAAATTGCATCCTTGGAGATTAAAGAAAACTAGCTTGGGAAGCGCTAATGAGATGTTTGAGTCAGAGTTCACCTTATCGCCAAGTGTAGTGAGACGTTGCAATCCATATATCCTACGCAATGACGTAAATGTAAGGTTGTCACAATAACCAGCACTCATATATGTAATCCCAGCAAGATATGCAACTGATGATGGCAATCCTCTTATGCCACTTTCTCCGATATTCAAAATCACCAGGGATTCCAACTTGTCCTCTATTTCTGGGAAGCTCTCAAGCCTTCCACAATTACGTAGACAAAGCCTTTCCAGGGATTTCAATCTAAGTGTTGTTGCAAACCTTGTAAGCTTAAAGCATCCATCAAGATTCAATTCAACGAGTTTATCAAGGAGTCCAACAGAATCATCAACCTCAACCAAACTTGTACACTTACTTAGATTCAGCCACTTTACATTTGGGATTCCGGATAAGTCAGGGATTTTTTTTAAGAATTGACAACCACTCAAATTCAAAGATGTCAGCTTTGGCATATACTGTGAGACAAAAACATAAATTGGTAAATTATCAAATCCCTTAAAAAAAAACTTCGAATATATATATTTTTTGTTCCAAAAACAAGAACTCTATTTGAAATAGTAATAAATAAGAATAATTTCAATTGTTACCTTAAAATTTTCCAACTTTCTGATACTACCACAAGGCATATTGAACACAGCAAGATGCATTGCACAAAACTTGGATGGCAAAGAATGCAATTGGCATCGACCCCAATCAAGGAACCTCAACTCGTTGGGTAGATATTTAATGTGTCCAGATAGAATTGCATCACGATTTATGAAAATTTCAAGATTGTCCATCCCAGAGAAGCTTGGTGCATTCAATGTTATCACATTTGGCTTGGGAAACTCCACCATGATGCCTTTAATTTTTCCTGTGCCCTAAAATGGAAAATAATTAGTGTTAAGACTTTTCAAACCAAAATACAAGTACATTTTGTTAAGAAATTTCTAGGTTACATATGGTACTGGTTCTTTTCAAATGGAATATAAGAACCTATATTATACTTACTGTATTTTCAGTTAGAACATGGTAGACATCCTCATGAAACCATAATCTACTACGCTTGCCAGGCTCAATGGGGCACTCTTCGTGAACTATATCCTTTCCCATTTTTTCTAGCAAGTCATGCATCCAAATCCTATTACATTCAATAGTTATGATTGCCTTCTCAATGAGTACTTCTATACAATCTTGGGAGACCTTCTGCTTACAACTTCTTAGTACTTGTATCACATAGTCCTTATCTTCACCCTTGAAGAAGCATGCAATGTCAAGAAAAACTTGTTGCATTGAATTTTCCAATGCATCATAACTTTTTCGAAGTATTTTCTGAATACCTAAATAAGGTTCTCCTTCGTAACCATCTAATATAGCTTGCCAACGATGTATACCTTTATTACGAAGATGGGAACCTAAAAGTGTTATAGCTAGTGGAAGGCCTTGAGCATAGGCTATTGCTCGTTGTGCGAGTTCCAAATAATCATTTGGAGGTTCATTAATTCCGAAGACATTCAAACTGAAAAGTTCAAGAGCTTGGTAGTCAAATAACTTTTGGACCTCGTATATCAGCTCAATTCCATGACATTTTAGCAATCCGCTATCTTGTGTAGTTATGATGACTCTACTACCCTCACCAAACCAACCAACTCCAGCCAAGTTGTCTAATTGCTCCAACTGATTCACATCATCAAGAATTAAGAGAATCTTTTTATGCCTCAATAGTTTATGTATAATAGAGATACCTTTATCAGCACTGGCAATTTTCAACTTTTTACCTCCAAGAATCTCTTGAAGGAGAGTCTCCTGTTGTTGGATTAAGCCTCCATATTGTGGCATTGAATTTTCTCTAACATTTGGCAAGAAACAACTTCCTTCAAACTTATGGGCAATTTCATTCCATATAGCTTTTGCAATTGTTGTCTTGCCTATTCCAGATGCCCCCCATATCCCAACCATGAAGCGACCATTCCCACCAACATCCAAAAGCATTTCCACATCTTGTACTTGAGACTGAATTCCAACTGGGTACTTGGCCACATTCCAAAATGTGCGTTTCAATACTACAACTAAGATCTCTTCAACGATGTGGTTGATAAATGTAGCTTCAGACCTACCATTTAAAAAAATTTGACACATTTAAGAAATAAAATTTAAACATCCAAGCACGCAAAGAATACCATATTTAGGTACATAGTCTATTCAGCCGGCTGCCCTACTCCCCCGAGTTTGATTGTATAGTTCGCTAAAATAAGTTTCCGTTTGGATGGATCATGGAGGGATTGAAAAGAAGGGATGTGGATTTGAGAATAACTAGATGTAGTGCATTTTAAATAGATATTGAATGTATTTGGAACAACTAGACATAGTGCATTTGAAATAGATTTGAAGTGACTACATGTAAGGAATCATTTGAAATACATTTATCTTCTTCATCTCTCTCTAGGCCAAATCTTGACCTACATGAATTTCACTAATCTAAACAAACAAGATTACCTTATTATGTAATACAAATCCATAATTTGGAATCCTTCCATCGAAATGGAGCCTAAGTTCCTAACCACAAACAATATTGACTTGTTTTTTTTTAAGTATACGATAATATGTATCATTTATACTAGTCCGGCTAATATATGGGTTTTGAATCTTCTCCCTACACCTTTCAATTTTTCTCAAAACAGTTATGTAATACAAATCCATAATTTGGAATCCTTCCATCGAAATGGAGCCTAAGTTCCTAACCACAAACAATATTGACTTGTTAGTATACGATGATATGTATCATTTATACTAGTCCGGCTAATATATGGGTTTTGAATCTTCTCCCTACACCTTTCAATTTTTCTCAAAACAATACTTTTTTTTAATGAGTAACAATTAAATATAACCAAAGGAAAAAGGAGAGAAACCATTAAACTTGAAAAAGATAGAAGACCCTGAAAATAGACTCAAGTCACTAAATTAACCATATATATGTGCACAATAGAGGGTAGAAATATACTCTCCCGCCTTGCAAGTATATCCTTTCAAACTTGCTGCTTGTCTAAGAGCGCTTCTCCATCTTTGCATCTTCTCCGTACTATCCTTAAATCTGCAGCTAATGTCAGCAAATGCATCACCAAAACTATTTGTTTGGTTTCGTACATGCGACGGATCCACTTTGTAAAAAATGGGCCAAACTATTTGTTTCTTTGATGTTTTGCATCGAAGGATCTCAACGAGTTCTTCCAAGCACCAGCTTGAGGATGCGTAGTTTTCAGAGAATACAATGAGAGAAATCCGTGACTCTTCAATTGCTTTGAGAAGTGCTGGTGAGATTTTTTCTCCTCCTATAATCTCACGATCAATGAAGGTGTAGATCCCCTTATCGGACAAGGCCTTGTACAAATGATCTGTAAAATTGGTGCGTGTGTCCTTACCTCTAAAACTCAAAAACACATCATATGTCCATGGATCATGAGTGAGAAAAGTAGTAGTAGAAGAAGAAAAAGAAGAATGTCCTTGTTGGTTGGCCATAGGAGCCAAACTCAGATCAAAGAATAAGTTGTTATAAGAAGGTACCTATTTTCTAATTTGCTGTTGTGAATGTGATGAAGTTTTTGATGAAGTTTAAGAGTGAGGTTCCAATAATTAATGCAACTTCCGGTCTTCAACTTCCTTTGGTCTTCTGACGCGTATACTTCGGACTTTTGCTCACCTTTCTTCTACCTATGCAAGGATGTGGTTCATATTGTTTGAAAAAAAAAAGGCAGAAAAATTTGCGCAAATACTATCTAGACAAAGGAGTTATGTGCAATTATCAACCAAAGAAAATATATGGAGTGCTGCTATTTCTACCCGTTGTCCTATTTTTTCACCCACCTTATCTTCCCACCCACAATGTAACTTTGAAAAAACACAATCCTATCTTTCCACCCACCATTATTCCTAAAAGGCTTATTTACACCAATGCCCCCTGAAACTACGGTCAAATCTCACTTTGCCCCCCAAACTTAAAGTGACTCACTTACCCTGCTTGACTGTGATTTGGTGACCCACTTTGCCTCTTGCCGTCAACTCCATCCAAAATTCTATTAAAACTGATGACGTGGCAAGGGTGTTTGTGTAATTTTGTACCCATGGTTCATTATTCACCAATTGAGGGGTGACATGCCAAGTGGAACCACCTCCACATAGATGAAAATATAATTAAATAATATAATGATTAAAACTAATTTAACAATTAAAATAAAACATTAAAAAATTTAGAACTAAAAAAAATATCTCTCCCTACCTCTTTCTCTCTCTTTATCCGACCCTCTCACCCAAATCCCACCATACCTATTAGGGAGTTACAATAGTATTTCAGTTACAATAGTTAATCCTACTAATGATAGGAAATGGTCAGTTGTCAGTTACGTTGTTATTAGGCCATAACTCCATATTTATGTTCATGATAATGGCTTGTTGTAACTATAGATTGTTCTCTACAGACTTTATATATATTGTATAATGATCATATGAATGACTAAGGGAAAATCAGTTTCTACATGGTATCAGAGCTAATGGCTAACACCAATTAGCGATCCTCCAGTTGCCAACATTGAGAGTTGTTTGTACCATATCTGACCCTCCACTTATTTAGTGACACGTGGATCAGTGAAACTCCCCAAGTGCCCAAGGCTCCGAACAATTGGTATCGGCTACCGATGATATTGCCTCAAAGCAGCGAACGGTCGATACCGCCTAGCAGAGTTCACAATCGGTACCCCCTACCGATTCTGCAGAATCAACCTCGAAGGGCCCGCCCGAAATATCTAGAGACTCGTGTCAACCTCATAGGGCCCTCCCACGAGTCCCACATCGAAATTAAGTACTAAGAGCATAAAAAATGCCCTCTATAAATAGGCCCCTTCACTACAATACAAGGGTAAGACTTTTCAGCTTGACTTTTATGCTAAATACATTGTTAGCAACAAAAGCTCTTAGAAACAAACTTACTTGGGCATCGGAGGGTCTTAGGCTGGTTCCACACCGGTTCCATAGACCTCACGAGCCTTGGCTTCCTTCTATTCAGGATCAGCATCCAGGGACAGGAAGGAACTGCGTCAAGCACTCAATCGATCCCTAGATCGTCCACATTACTTGTAAGTTGCACTCATCTCTATCTGTTCAAGTTTTAGTGCCAACAGATTGGCGCCGTCTGTGGGAATCGCTTATCGATCAACCCATATATCAAAAACTCTGAGACCAAAAAATGAATCCATCTTCGTCCCTCCTTGCCGATGGCCCCATCCTCGGCATCGGTGGCGAGCCAAGCCCTGCTCCCCTGCTTCACACACCGCGGACAGAGACGCCTGTTTGGCCAAATACTCTGCAAGCCCGCGTGGAAACCCTGCAAAGGGAAATGGCGAGAATGCAGGAGCACAACAACATCCTCTCCTCCAAACTTGATGACACCCAGAGGCAACTGCATGATCAGCAAACGCACTCAACCCAGCCATAGGACGGTCTGGATCAGAACATGTAGCTTCGGCAAGAGAAGTCATTTAAAAGCGTGCGGAAGCCCAGCGCTCAAGATAGAGGGAAGCAGCAAGCCACAGGCAAGCCATCTGCCTCCCGAAGGCTGTTCGTACCCTCCCCAAGGGAGCGTCACCCAGAATACCAAGTTTACTCCGACTGCCGCGATAGGATCAACCATCGGTGCAAGGAACGGCAGCCCTCACCCATTCAGATCCGAGGAAAACTCAACGATCGGCGGTTAGAAGCGCTTGGACTGAAGTCCCCCTTGCCCCAAAGGTATGGCGCAATCAGCTGAAGCCCATGTTTGAAGGCATCGATGAAGAAGACCACTCCTTTATCATTGTCACTCAACGACTCTAACGGCCTTGGGATTCGCATCACTACCGAATCTGGGATGTGATACTCGGCCCGAATCTTGGCCAGCTTAGCCTCGATCAAGACATTCGGCTCCAAATGATCTACTCCGAACACCAGATCCTTCGGCTTCGCCATCGGGATCCGTTGCCTGCCCCTGACAACGTTCACTACCCCCTCTCCTGGCGCAGCAATTGACACATCGCCTGCGTCGCCACCTTCACGACCTGACGTCGAGGGCTCACTGCCTAGAGGCAATCTACGGGAAGTGCCACCAGCCTCGGTGCACACCCCTGCCCCTTTCACTATCTCACAACTCGAAGAGCTCCCAGATTCGGCACTCCTACTCTCCTCGGTAGAACTCCCCGAGGACGATTCGTCCTCAAATGCCCTCGGACTACGACTACGCTCGGATTCGGTGTCTGACATCTACAAACACAAACGAAGGGAAACTAAACGCCATGCTAGAATCCAACTCCCATTCTAAAGTCCTAAACACTTATGCTCATCTACATTCATGCTTGTTCATGCTTTGTTCATACAAAAATTCAACGAATTCAACACTTTGATTCACTAAAAATAAAAAACACAGCAACATACCTTGTTCACACGGTGGTTCCTAGTCATTGGAAATCGCCTCCGCCTTGTTAAAGCTCGCCGGAAATCGCCTACAACGCCTTCGCATAGTCGCCGGAAATCGCCTCTCACAAGCTCTGATTGCTCTCAAAAACTTCCAAGTATTTCAACTATCGTCCTTTCCTTACATTTATAGGACGAACCAAGCATCGGGAAACGAAGCGACGCATTGGGATACGAAACGACGCGACTCTTCACAGCCATGCCGACACGTGTCATGCATGCATGGAGGAGTCCAACCGTCGTCACTCGAAACGTTTCCAATCCTAAGTGATGCTTCCACTTCCCAGACGCTGCAACTCTCGCCACTTTTGAACGCAACTCCACTGGCAAACGGCAGGCACACATTGATGAGTTCTCACTCACCTTTAGTGCCGAACGGCAGACGCACATTGATGAGTTCTCACTCACCTCTCGTGCCGAACGGCAGACGCACATTGATGAGTTCTCACTCACCTCTAGTGCCGAACGGCAGGCGCACATTGATGAGTTCTCACTCACCTCTCGTGCCGAACG
>NW_018925127.1:0-12727 GCF_002207925.1 Prunus avium | reverse complement strand
AAGAACAAATGTTACTCTACTCATTGTCTTGATCATGTAGGTATAGGTCTTGACCGGCGGTTTGAAGATTTTTCATTAGCCGGAATTTACTATGGGCACCCACGCGCTGCCAGCACGTGTGGCAGTGCATGGGCCACTTTGTGGTGGGCCATTGGGTCCTAAAATAATCCTCATGTCGTCCCAAGCACGACGGTTTGCTCGGATTTGAATTTGGTTATCGTTTGAGGGTCGATCGGATTACGCATATTACGCGTTATCCGCGTTCGATATGTTCAGACCGTTGGATCGATTCCATTTTCAAATATGTTGATGTACGCACCTCCAGGATCGTGTAGGAATTCACGGATCGTGAATCGGAGTCCCGGATACTCCGATTCAATAAATTAAAGTTTGCGTAAAACAACGACCTTCCGATCGTGCTATCATGAGCGATCCGACCGCTCTATATGGACCAAACTTACAGGACATGTATATTAAACCTTGTTGAACTCATAGGAACTTTCAGATCGGAAATCGGAGGTCGTGGGCCTTGTGGGCCTGGTTGACCAAGTTTGGGCAGTTTGACCCTCGATTGACCGTGAGTCTTCCAAGGTAGTTTCACCCTTCGAGAAGTAGTAGAACGACCTTATTAATGAGTCTTGAATATTATTGATATATTTTGGTTATGTTGGGATTATGAGATTGTTTTATAATATCTTATGGAATTCTTGGATATTATTTTGATAATTGAAGTTATGGAATAGATGAGCATGGGATACTTGATTGGTGGGTTGTGAAAGTGAGCCTTGGGTCTCAGCTATAACTATAAGGAAATGAATGGACGTTTGTTTCTACGTGTACTTTGTTCTTTTATTATGGAATTTCTTGCATAAATGACTTTTTATTGAAAAATTGATTTAATTTGGATTAATGTGAAGATGGGATCTCTAAGGTTACTATTTATCATTATTTAATATTATTATGATTATTATTAAAGTATATGGATTGGGTAATAGGGGGTTGTGTACGAAAGTCTATTATTTTAATCGTGGAATATAATATTTTATGGAAATTATGTGTAAATAAGTTTTGATTTTTATTTGAATTACTTTTGGGTCTTTGTGGAATATATATGCTTGAGAGTTTATTTTCTATACCATGAATAAATATTTGGGGAAATTGAATTATAATATTTATATAAGGGTTATGAACCTCACCATTATATGTATTTTCCCTGGTCACTACCCCACACGTGGCGTTGAATTTTTTGGCATGTGGTAAAGAACCCAGACACATTGGATATTGGTTGTTTTATTTACACGTGGCGTTGGATTTTCCAGCGTGTGGGCTTACTTGGGTTGGATGGGCCACACATAGTGTTAGATTTTCCGGCGTGTGTGCTCACTTGGATACTGGTTACTTTACCACATATGGCGTTAGATTATTCCAGCATGTGGTAAAGGATCCGGATATTTTGATTACTGTTACTTTACTACGGGTGGCGTTGGACTCTCTGTCGTGTAGTAAAGTAATGGGGACATGAATAATGACTATTATACTATATCGGGAAAAAGAGTAATATTTAAAGGAATTGTGCTTAGCATATGTGCATTGTTAAAGGGATAGGGTTGTTGAGTTATGAGTCTTAGGTACGGAGTGAGTAAAGAAAAGTAGGTCTGTTGTTCATGGGCTGAAATATTGCGATTTTATTAAAAGGGAAATGATGATTCTAGAATTATAATTGTTGGTATGATTGAAAATAATTGTATATTATCTGGTTCGTGATTTTTGGTTTAAGAACTACGTGTGGCTTGATCCCTCACAAAGGGGTACGTAGGTAGCCTGGGGTCTAGCCTAGGTGCAGCCGCAAAATAAACTATTTGAGCTGTGCTTGTATTGTTCTAAGGTCTTCTCTGATTATTGTTACGTTCAGTGTTACGAGTGTATGGATTTGCAAACGAGTCAAAAGCTAGAACGTTTTAGAAAATCCAGCAGGTGACGTGAAGTCTGTGAATCAAAGAACGGGACCAGCGCTGGTAATGGACGATGCAACATTAGGAGCAGCGCCAAGGACATCAGTCCCAACTAACTCTAATGTTGCAATGGATGTCGACCCATGAAAAGCTGATGACAGGGTCCTACGATGGGGGAGGTAATCCGTTGGAGGACGATCATCAGGATGCATACCTTGAAATAGTTCATAGCCAAAGGGATCAAATCTCAACTCATCGTCATAATTATCTGGATCCCCCACGAAATGGTGCTCAAGGAGCTGCTAACCTTGGTGGCCCTGATCTGCTTGTTTTTGGCCTGACACTCCATGTCTCTATCAGGTGAAGCATCCACCAGTTCTTACTTAAGGTGATCAACCTCGATCAGTGTAGTGCTTTGCCCGCTTCTCAGGCTACCCCACCTAGCTTGGCCCTCCAAAATTTTTGAAACTATGTTTACATGGAGATTTTTCCAAAACATAGTATTGCCTTGACATTGCTACAGCCAATGGACCAAGTCTGCAGCTAGTGAATTTGCTGACTTTGCTGGTGTTTCAGTCTCCCCTTCTTTAGTAATTGAAAGTGTTGGGTTTGGTGTAACGCTAGGGTCCATGATTTTTGGGTATTTATTGTGGGTTGGTGTCAGACTTAAATGGGGAAAATTGGGACTTAATGTAACGAGAGTGAAATGAGTGGGGAAGGTAATGGCTGCAAGCAGGAGTTAATATGATGGAAGTTTTCTCTTGATGCAGCTGGGTTGAGTAACTGGCGGGAGTTATTGGGTGGGAGTTATTACCCAATTGCCTGTATGACTGTTTTCCATTTAGAATTTCCCAATTTCCTAGTTTTCCCTTTTTTTTATTTAAATAATTTGCCTAATTTGGCAAAATTACCAACTTATTCAATTTGTCTAGTACGGTAATTTTCCTATTTCCCATTTTTTTCCATTTCAATTGGTCTCCAATTTTCCAATTTTCCAATTTTCTTATTTGCCTAATTTCCTTTTTCCTATATGTTCCAATTTCCTATGTGGCAATTTTTCGTATTTTGTATGTGTTTTTCGGGCATATAACGTTTTTATTGCCTTACACATTGCAACGCTCTTCATTTTGTATTGTACTATTCTTGTTTTTCTATATGACTATTTTTCTGTTTTCCTTTTATGTCATTTGGATTTTCCGTATTTTGGTTGTTCTTCAAATTTTGTCATTTTCAATCTTTGTCTAATTTGCATAAATTCGGAATTTGGCAATTTCCTAGTAAGCTATTTTTCCAATTTTGCAATTTTGCAATTCCGTTTTGTATTTTTTTTAAATTTCCAAAAATTGCTTAGTTACATACTCCATTTTTTGCCATATCTTTTGCATGTTTTATGGCATACCTACTCCTAAACCCTATATTACAGTTGATGTTTTCCTTTGATCCTATACAGCGAGTATGTATTGCATTTATATTTCCGTTTGCCGTTGTCTTTATTGTGTCTGTATTATAGGTCTTTGTCTCCTTTGTATTGCCTAGATCTTTGGTTTTTATTGCGTCGTTAGTGCCTTTTTATTATGTACATCACTATTTTGTTATGTTCGTTTTTGGACATTTGGAATTTCCCATGTTTTCATATGTTTAGGATTTTACAATTTTCGAGTTAGCTTTTTCCTAATTTGCCTCAAGTCCACAATTTCCAATTTCCCAATAAGGTTTTGTTTTTTGTTTGTAATCCAATTTTATTGCCGTTATTCTGATGCTTATAGCCAAGGAGTAATTGGTGTACAGGGCAATTCCATCAAATTAATGCACCAACTACATACCCAATTTCCTTTACTATAGAGGTCTAACTAATTCCTTCAATAAAATATAAATTAGACAAGTTGTTATATATAAGAGAAGCATAGGCACCTTCTTAACGTGAGGTTTGGGAAAGGTAATTATTCTTAACTCACTCAAAGGCAAACATTCTCCAGAAAACCTGACCATATTGTTGTTTACAAGTTTGGAGAAGTCAAAATTGCAGACTGAAGCTAACGTTTTATTTTTTGTAGACTGGAGCTGTGAATTGTCCCCACCGATATTTGAAGATGTCTGACATACGCCTTCCAAATGACCATGTCAGTTTCTCGGGAGACCAGCCGTGGCATGTGCCGTTCTCATCTCCACCTCTGACTCCAAATCACGATCCCACGATCCCACTTCATCTGGAAGTGAGGCTGAGAGCAATGATCCGCTTGACAAAATCTCTGCCGTGAAGCACAACCTCCAATATTTGTCTAAGGCAACGGATTGGTGGGAGAGCAAATGTGATATTCATGGCCAAAGGTTGGGAAACTTGTCCAACAAGTTGAACAAATCATATGCTGGAGAAGTGAAGCAAACTCTAACAGCAATAAGTCGAAGCAAAGAGTTAGAGTCCCTCAAGTTAAAATTGGAAGAGACATAAAAATATGCTGTCCAACAATTCACTAAATCTGAAGAATATAACTATGAAATGGTTGAATGTTTCAACAACGGCTTCGAGATGTTCCGAGATTATGCTTCGGTCGTCTCACCAGACTACAATTGGAGAGAAATTGATGTAGCTGGTGTCTGGCAGGTGCTAAATATGAGTAGAGAGGGAATGGCTCATCACAGCCTCGTGCATGCAATGAGAATGAAGGCCAAAATCATGGGTCTTTTGATGGACTTCTAATAATTTGCATTTGGTAGGGTTTGTGCAGCTGGGTGAGGGTATGTGCTGGTTCGCTTCAATTTGTGGTGGGTGACGCGATGTGAATGTGTTGCCTTCGTTTTCCATTCACAGTGTGGTATTGTTAGGGTTAGGTGGCTATTTATTTTGAATGTCTAAATTGAAGGTAGTCTGAAATGGATGTCTGCATATTGTATGTATATTGACCTCATGTTGCCAACCTATTGTATGTATTTTGCATCTCCTTGCTTCTGGATAGATGTGTGGGACAAAGGGCTCGTGGTACCTGCTGCCCACCCTTCCTCCTCTGCTTTGAGAACCGTGGATTGTTGCATTACTATATAGAAAAAAAAAAAAAATTGCGTATGAAATAAGCCCAAAGACTCCCATGCCTTTCTTGGTTGATGGGAACTTCCCCCATATTTCTATCAATGTCTTCATGTCGCATGACCTCTTAATATTACACCACTGAATCCCCAATCATGCTACTCAGAAGTGCGCCAATTGTTTGTTTATTTTGCGATTGTAACCTTATGTTGTCTATATATTTCATAACAATGACGGGCCACTCCCAAAAAAGAAGCACAATTTGAAAACAGAATTAGAAGTACATCCCTAGTGGTATCGATTAGACGTACTAGCCAATTTCGTTTCCCAAAATGAAAATTGATGCATATTCCTACTACTAAATGAGTACAATTTATCTGCCATGTCTACAAAATGGATATAGTTTATCTGCCACGTCTACAAAATGGATACAATTTATGTGCCATGTAAGGCAATTAGCCACTGCCACTGACTATACAATATTACTAACATGGCCGCAGACCCTGTAAATGATTTCCTGTTGCTACATAGAATAACTAAAGCAAATAGTTCTATCAACCTAGATGGATCGCCATATAAAGCAGCTCCACCAGAGCTTTGATGTCTACATATTCATATAAAGGAAAAACTGAAATAATTAAATTCAGACTGAATTCCCAAGTGAGTAGTGAAGACTGAATTCAATTGAGAAACATTATCACATTTACCTCATATATACGCCTCCCCCTTGAAAGCTTCTATCGCAAGCTTCAGTCGGTAATAGGTGATCTTGAATTGGTCAACTTTATCCAAAGAAATGCCGGCACTGAGATACTCGATGAATTTGACTGTTATGATTCTGCAAGAGGTACTGTCGGGCCAATAAGTTGAGAAATTAGAACTGCACTTGTTTACAACATCGATAAACTCCACTAAATTAACATAGCTTATCCTAAAGTATGCACTATGCAGCGCGTAGGCCCCACCATTGGGTTCGGCGCTCATGCAATGGGTTCCCACGCAGTATTAAATTTCAACCATTCCTCGTGCATGTGGGCTCAACGTGGGGATTAGGCCCAACGTTAAACCCAAGGTAAGAATTAGGCTCGGCGAGTGATATTTGAATGGGTTTGGTAATAATACAGTCGTTTATTCGGACTTATCAAGTCCAAGAGAGGAAGAAGAATTGTTTGTTTGGGTTCAACCGTGAACCTCTCACGACATCATAGGCTCAATCCGAAGGAACTCAAATCTAAATCAAATTATTTTTCCCCTCCACCCGCGATGTGTGTAGAGAGAAAAAAAAAAAGGGGGGGGCACTATGGCGACCAAATCCCATGTGACCTAACCCGTATGCCATGATTAAAAGACGTGGGGTGGTCGAGCTTCCCTCCCACTAAAGAAGTGTGGAGCGTGGAAGACATAGCCCAATCATGGGATGATTGGGGAGTGGAGGATGGTATGCGCAAAGCTAGGGAAGTGGAGCTAAACCCAAAGTGACGCAGTACAAGCAACAAAGTTTTCAAACGAAAACCTTGAGTAACAAGAAATCTGGATTCCACCAGAAATTAAGAGGAATTCTCTTGGGATAATTATATTAAAATCTGAGATGCTGAAAAACGTTCACCAAATCTGTCTAAATACACATCTCTCAACCCTTGAGCTGCTAGGGGAGTTATTACATTAAAACTGAAAAAAACAGAATTTATTTCGAAAATTAACTACGAAACTTTGAATGCAGTTTTAGAAGGCCAAACGACCTCAGAATGCCAAAATCCATCATACATCACAGCAAAACTGTGAGTTTGACTCGTGGCGTCGTTCCCTTTCTGAAATGGTATTTTGCATCCTAATCGGAGCTCGGACAACAAATCTGCAAATTCCCGCTACGTCCTTTTTCTAGCTCAACCGCGATAAAATCTGCCATTTGTTCTACATCACAAAGGGATCGAAACACTAAAAAATCTTAACCATACCTCCAGCAAAGGTGCGAGAAATTGAATTGAGCATTAAGAGTTCGCTGCACAAACACTTATTTGAGTGTCGGAGTGGCTTTTGCAGGTACTCACCCCATTTCCATTGTTTGTTCTCGGAAACGCGATCCGGAGTTCTTTTCAAACAAGGAAGTGTGCGAACTTCAATCAAGAACTTGTGGAGGTATTTCTTCCTGAAAGAAATCCTGCTCCAGCAGTGATATGTGCTGACAAGACTTGCGTGTGCGAATGTCGGCGAGGAGAGCCTCTCTATCTATTGCAAGCCTGTTGAATTTAACAACATTCTCCAACGCTACCCTATAAGAAATGTAGTACCTTTGAAACAAAACTTTTCCGCATATATATCAGAAGAAATCAGTTTACAAAGGGGTCATAATAGCAACTATGTCCTTAGAAGTCATTTTACAAAAGGGTGGAAATAACAACACTCAATTTATATTGACAATCAGACACCCAAAATTCAATTCTAGTGTGTGTATCTAGACAACCAATTACTTCCGCATTTCCGTTAAATATTTCTGATGTGTTCATAAATTAACTGCAACAAAACAAAAGTCAAAGAGAGACGGGAATTTAAAAAGAAGGGAAATAGGGAATTAACTTTGTGACAACCAACAAATCTTTTTACTGTACTTAATGCGATCTTTAGATTATGTTACAACGACTTTGTGAATTCATGTATTGTCATCTACCAATAATCATTTCAGAGATGAGATTTAAAGCTTTGTGACTAATCAGCACTTGAAGGAAGCTTCTTGGTAATACTAATTAGGATGATTATCCTAAAACCACAATTAAACACAATTTAAATATGTAGTTTAGCTTGACCATGCTTGTTGTGAGAAGAATAAATATAAATGCAGTTATAGTAAGGCAGAGTAGTTGATAAACAAACGCATTTCCGTTAAATATTTGGTCCCTTATAGTTTAGTTATTTGAGCTTTTTTTGTTCCTAGTCTTTTGTTTGACCGGGTCGAACACCTCTTGTTTGAGCTATTTGTTCGTGCTCGGACTAATCTTATGTAATAAGTATATCAGTTTTTATCATCCAAAACATTTAAAATTCCGAATTCTTCTGGTTTCATTCACACAAGTGGAATATTGAAGTCCTAAAATCTAACAAAGTAACGAAAAGAATCAAGGGTTGATCCTTCTAAATGTTAACGAAAGTGAAACAGAGAGAGAATTAAGAAGAAGATGAACTTTTCTGTATTATTTCTCAGATAACTATACAATACAGAGAGTTAAGCTTTATAAGGCTCTAACTGATTACAACGGCTTACTAACTGATTCTAACATCAGTCAATGACTAAGTGACACTTGTCACAATCCTAGCTCTACATCACAATCCTAGCTCTACATACTCTAACATTCCCCCGCAAGATCATGGGTGGAGAATCCAACCATGAGATTGGAACAATGCGTAAACCAAAGAAGCAGAAAAAGCGTTGAATTTTGCTGCAGTTGAAGCAGAGTAGACTTTTTTTTTTTTTTTTTTTCTTTTCGTTGTGTTTGGAGCACCAATCCAAAGCTTGAGACATAAGAGTACTCATGTGAAGCATAACCCAGCAAAGTTGGCCAAATTGACACGTATAAAAAAAACAGTACCAACTCCAGGCCATCATTTTTCCTCCAATGAAGACATGCTAAACCCTCCACTAATCCAGAGAGAGTATAGGAACCACAGACAACTCAAATACACCCTATAAAACTTTGGCAACTGATTAACAAGTAATATCAGAGGCATAATACATGCACCATCAACACTTCCAGTCAACGAATTTTGCTACCTTATTGACCACAAATGATTAACTGTGTGCCTATGAGATTTACCATCTGATTCACTGTATGAACCATCAAGTATCCCAAATGTGCCAAATAATTGCATCCTCATTAAGCAAGTCAAATCAATTACGTAATCAGACCCCCCACATATAGAAAGAGATAGAATAAGAGAAGAGGGAAATTCTTTGTTCCCTAAAAATTTAAAGAAAGGAGATAGAAAGAAAGAAGAATTGGGAAATCCATTTGTTCCCTAATCAGAGAGATTGTAGAAAGGACATAGAAAAGAGGAAGAATTGGGAAATTTTGTGGTACCCTTAGAGATTGTAGAAAAGAGATAGGAAAGAGGAAGAATTGAGAAATGTTTTTGTTGCCTTAGATATTGGAGAAAAGAGATAGAAGAGAATGAGAAATGGGAAATTCTTTGTCCCCTGAGATAAGAAGAGTGAGAAGAGAATTGTGACAGAACCATATAAGGATTGATTGATTGATTGAAGATTTTCTTGTTCTCCAAAGAAGTGGAATTTAAGAGTCAAGAATAGGGGTACTGAGATTTTGGATGCACTAAAAAATTGACAAAGCAAATTACAAATGAACCATCAATATTTGGTCCATGGTGATGTATTCAAGAACAGGAAGGTGATGTTATAGCAAGGATTTCAATATTTGATTTGGGAGCATCTACAATAATTATCAAAGGTGGATAGAAAGCTTGAATCTTTGAACATAGTATTTCTCTAATTATTGAAATAAGAGAGATAGAGGATGAACAACAGACATACCAAAAGAACATCCATAGGATCCAAATAGCAGGAATGAAACTAATAAATATGAAATCCACCATAGTTGAGGAAATAGAACCTCCGTAGGCAGACATGGAATTGAAGTCAGCGAGTCGAATCAATCGCAAATCAATGGAGAATTATGCGAAGCAGATATGAATTTGTAAATCCCCAATTCGAAGGCTTGAAATCAGCAATCTCATATAAAAGCCCCAAAATTGACTAGCAATCGAACAAGAACATTGGAAATTCCCAAAACAGCGACAACCCTATTGAGACGTACTCGAATCAAATATGAGAATGAAAATCCCCAATAGCAAGCTGAATAGAAACCCACACCTTGATTCAGTTTGACAAAATTGAGAATCCAAGAATGATATGGAAGAAGCAGATATTGACGTCGATTTCCATGGAGGTCCAGAAAAGAATGCCAAGGCATAGAAAGCGGAAGCAGAAGAACTCAGGATCGATCCATGGCTCTTGATACCATGTTAACGAAAGTGAAACAGAGAGAGAATTAAGAAGAAGATGAACTTTTCTGTATTATTTATCAGATAACTATACAATACAGAGAGTTAAGCTTTATAAGGCTCTAACTGATTACAAAAACTTACTAACTAATTCTAACATCAGTCAATGACTAAGTGACACTTGTCACAATCCTAGCTCTACATACTCTAACACTAAACCCTAGGAAGAGGCGAAGGTAATATTGATTCTCACTCAATTTTGGTTTTCTCTGCATTTGCATTTACTTTATGTCTTTCTTCTAGATAGACAACGGTATTTTTCACCTACTATCATGTGAAATACAACATTACGACGGTGTTTATTTACCGTCTTGTGAAATTTCATACTCCAACAGTAGGTTATACTAAATCATCGTCTGAAATTTCATATCATGACAATTTTTTAATCATTGTTGGTATTTTACTTTGTTGAGTTGTATTATGGCTAGTTTTTTTTTATAGCTTTCCTTGACAACTTTGTAATAGGACATGTAATGTATTTTCCAAGCTCAAGGTTATTAGACTAGGTTAAATTGTTATCTAGTTACTCTCCTTTGGCTTTGATCATCAATGGCTTAACATAATCAAGGGATGACAAAGGTAAATTTTGCATTACATTCATTAGAATGCATTAGGTTATGACTAGTCAACTTGTATGTGTTTGACTAGTCATCTTTTGTGCATCATGAGGTCCTAACAAATTTTGTCTTATTCTCATACATTCTTCTACTGTCATCTGTTTGTTTCTGACCTATGAATTTTGGGTAAATGGCCCCTTCATTCTCTTTGGTAGCCGTCACTTCAGAAAATATGTTTTTGAGAGGTTGTGAGTTTTTCCTCCTTTGCTCTCATTTCCTTTGGAGTGATTTCTTCTTCTTTTCATAAGTGAGTTTTTCAAATTGTTTTTGAAAACTGATTTGAAAATGAAATATGCATCTAGCTAAATTAAACACATACTCTTATAGATCTAGGTCAGATTCTAGATTGATTTCTCCAAGAGTATGGTTTCTTGAAGAAATTGATCACTTAATTTTGAATCCAAATTTATTGTTCTTGTTTGGAGTTGAGTTGTGTAAAAGAAGAGGAGGTAGATGCACGAGCTGAGGAGGTAGATGCCATTGCTATGAAGAACTAGCTACAAGCTTTGCTAAGTTTGGAAAACAAGATTGTATGGAGGAGGTATAGCTTGTTTCCTAAATAGATCTAGGTTTCCTTCAGCTTGCATGTGATTTCTCTATAAGAATCTTCTTTGCTTAGTGGATTGCCTGGTCGGATGATGACTCCTAGTTTTTCCCAATGGTGGGTTTCTGGGTGAACAATTTTCTGGGTTCATTGTTCATGTTTTTCTGGTGTTGTGTTCTTGTTGTTGACTAATCATCACATGAATGTTGCTATTTATTTGATCTTGATGTATTCACACACACTTCTAACCTTAGTTGTTACTAGCACATGAGATGCCTAGATTGACAGGTCCTTTTGAGTGCCTAGGTTATCACTAGTAATCTTCTAGGCTTGTAGGTATATTGGTTATTTCCTCTGTGTGTGATTGTTGCTAGTTTATGACTAACAGTTGACTAGTCATTGATCTCAGGTTAAGTTAAGCTTTGTGCAGTTGGTAAGTTTTTAAAGTCACTTTTATTTTACCCCCTTTCACATAAGTACCAATTTCATACTTGTTCGACAAGCTATCTTATATATCTAAATATTTATTGCAAAAAATAAAAACAAAGCAACTGCTTTTCTCTCTTTGCATTTTGTTTTATATTTTTTTTTTATGTCTTTTTTTACAGAATTGTGGTTTTCTCCACATTTGCATTTTTTTTTGTCTTTCTTCTAAATAGACGACGACTTTTTCACTTAACGTCATATGAAATGTTACAACACGACGATACTGGTTTACCATCGTGTGAAATTTAATATTACGGCAGTATGTTTTACCAAACCATCATCTTACACACATACCACGACGATTAAGTAACCGTCGTTTTTATTTTACCTGTTGTAGAAGCTATCTTATTTATCTAAAGATTTTTTTGGAAAAAACAGAATCCAGGCAGCTGCTTTTCTCTCTCTGCATTTGCTTTTATCTTTTTTTCTTCTTTACAAAATTTTGGTTTTCTCTGCATTTCTGTCTTCCTTCATTATAGACGATGTTTTTTTACCCACCATCGTATAAAACGTAACACGATGACGGTAATTGTGTTTCTTTGTTTGACTTTTTACACTATGATGATAGGTTGTAATTTACCGTCGTCTTAAATACCATACCACGATTATTGTGTTACCTTTGTTTTTATTTTACTTGTTATACAATCATATATATATATATCTAAGGATATTGTTTAATGCTTAAAACATAAACGAGGGTAGCAATGGAACGAAGGCGAGAGCGAGGACGAGGGGGGACTGATGAGAGAGAATGGTGAGGAGATGGTAACGAGCACGACAACGGTTGCGGACAGTGGTGTAGACGATACCATACCTGACCCAAAGCCTAACCCTAAGTTGATGGCGTTAGTCCCTCCTCGCACACAAAGAGATGTTGTAGGTTGTACATCAAATCATACACAGTTCACCTCCAACCATTATTAATTATCCTTTCAAATTTACCGAACGTTCTTCAGTTTTCACAAGGCTTTAAGCTTTTTTTTTTTTTTTGGTCAACCAGGCTTTAAGCTTTTCAAGTTTAAATCCAACTCTCTTTTAA